>APFE030175646.1:160712-212620 GCA_000404065.3 Pinus taeda
TAGGGAGGAGAGATTTGCAGCTATCTCAAATATCTTCTGGGCTTGGTATATTTTGTACACTTGTTGTAGCTTGTCCATTCTCGGTTGAATGACAAGCTCAACTTGGTCTCTATATGCCAAGTCTCTTTTTGCACTAACAATTCATTTGCAAGTGTTTTCTGTGTTTTCAAGGGACAGGTTGCCAGCTCTGTTGGAGGGCGAGGACTTCTTCGGCGGGAATAGTCACCTCCAAGGATACCAAGGGTCCCACATGCTGTTCAAGCTAGCAAGCTCATTAGACACCAAAAAAGATTTACTCAAGAGGGAGTTTCTGGAGCCCTTAGCTTAGTTTCTATTTTGAAAAGTTAAAACAAATTTTCTCCTTTTCATTTAAAAGCATTTGTTTTCATTTTGAGCATAAAAAGAAATACAAATAAAAATCTTTTCATTTCTGAAAGAGCAACGTTTTTAAGGCACTGGTCATTTATGTGTTTCATGCTTATCGTATGGTTAATGGCTATTGCTTATATTATGTTTGCTTATAGATCTCAGATTAACAATCTTATTTAACTCTAATAATTCTCCTAGAAATTTACATCTTAGCTTTAGGCTTAACCTTTCCATTTAGGGACCACCCCCCTTAGCTAGCCTAGGAGATAGCTAAAACGGAGAGAGTTGGGATCAGTGTGACAGCCCCTTCTCTGAGTTCCCTGCCACCAACCACACCTTGTGGGGTTGAAGGCTTTTCTCGCTAACTGGTAGGTAGGTGTGGGCGGCAGGGTCAACACATCCAACTAGATATCTTCTTTAAGAAGGTACTGGGCTGCTTTCTTTGCCTCTTGAATCCCTTGATTTGGAGAGATCGAATACTTCTATCCCTCACTTTAAAAAAATCGAATCTCAAAAAACTCGGCCTCTCGTCAAAGTGACTGTGCTGCCTCTGGGGTTTTGATTTGATGCCCACATTGAATAGAGAAACTCCTTCTGTCTTCGCTATTGAGCTCTTCAGTTGATCAACTGTGCTCTGATACCATGTAAAAATTCGGAAACCCGAATCCTATTGCAACAATTGGAAATTATTCTCCTAATTCTTATTTTAATTAACAATTTAATTACTGTTTCCTACAACAAATATTGAATAATTCACACTGCAACCTACACAAATAAATTGCAAAAGAATAAATACTGGAAGAAATGCTAGCACACACATAAACTTACACAGTTATTTTTGGAAAATTGTCCCTAGAAAAACCCAACTTGGGAAAACTGGTGCAGCAGTGAGGGTTTTATTTTATTATGCAGCAGTGAAATCTGAGTACATCTATGGATGCCCAACTGGCAATCCAAACAAAAAGAAAATCTGGCAGAGATATTCCCTAAGCAACCTTGACACTCGCGCTTCCTGCATTCATGCTACCTGCACTTGGGCGTTACTGCACTCGCGTTCCTGCACTGGGAATAACTCACCCTCTTGCTACTGCCTCTCTGGATTTGGAAATCTTCCTCCGGATCACTGTCCCTGCCCCTCATTGACACTGTGTCCCTCTCTAGCTCGAACTCTACTGCTGTTAGCTCGATCTGTACAAGGAACTATTGCTCAAGTGTGCTCTCCAAGTGCTCATCGATTTCTTCTTATAATCCTCTATTAAGACTCCAACGGCCAAGATTAAACCTTAATTGATGACTAGGATTAACTTGAACTTGATCCATGTGAGTTTCTAGAACATTCACACGTTGTTAATTTTAGCTATGTTCTATACTAGAGCAATTTATTTTAATTTTCCAATACCTTTTCCAGATTAGCAATGACATCAGCATTAAAGTAAACTGCAGATAGAACTTAAATATAAATCGCAGAAGACAAGCCAAGACAAGAGGACACAAGATGTGGCGCTAGCTAGGGACAAACCCCACAATGTGGGGAAACCCTTGATCAATTCTTCTTTTATGTTCTTCATAGTTCAGCAGAGGAAGTGAGAGAGATAGTACATTTACAATAGAAGTCAATACTTTGACTTTTGATATTGCATGAGATCAGTTGAAGACGTATTGCTTCAACTGATTCTCTAAGGTGACTCCTTCACCTATCATAGTGTTGCCTTTCGTCCATTTGCTGCACATAACCATGTGACACCATGCTGTACTATCACATGTGTTGAACCTTGATGACTGAGCTGCTCCTGCTCTCATCATCATGCTGCCCATGCCCATCACAATCTGAGATTGATCATCCTTATCATTCTCCTTATGGTGAGATTGTAACCATCATAAACATTACTGCTTATGATCCTTGTCATTGTGACTTCTTTCAAAGGCTTCACTGTTCTGCCCCTCAACAACAATGTCAACATGCCCAGAACAGATCTCAAGTAAATCACGTTGTTACCTACAACAATGTGGCATAAGGACATTATCATCTTGTTGTTCCTCCAGCTAGCTCATAGTTGCACAATGATTACTTCATTAAGAATGCAATATATTGTGTTGAAGCTGCTACAGGTTATCATAGATATGAGTAGGCCGAGGGTATTCTATTCATGGTGACTGCGTCCTCATGCCGAGAATCATCATTTCAATTGAGTGCCCAGATCACATGCTGCCTGATCTACTCACATGTTTGCTGCTAGATCCACTCTGCCAGATCACACACTCCTGATCTACGCTGCTAGATCCAATCTACACGGTTAGATCTACATAGCCCGATCTACGCTGCCAGATCACACACAGCTTCATCGTTTCCAGATCTACGCTGCCAGATGGTTACGTAGCCTGACCTATGCTGCCAGATTCGAGAACATCACAGGATTGTCTCAAACGATTGCTGCGTTCTTCATGAGGCCATGACTGCACCTAAAACCATGGTGCAATCAATACCCTACTGTGGATTTTGATCTTGACTGCGACTCTATTACTTTTCTGCGTGTAGAATTACAGCTGCTAAGTGTGTCTCCATTTGCTTGCATATATGTCTCCATGCGTAGCGTATATATGTCACCATGATCTGCGTATCACTGTCTCCATGACTGCGTGATAGGGTGTCTTCATTTCCTGTGTATATGTCTCCATGAGCAGCGTATATATGTCACCATGATCTGCGTGTCACTGTCTCCATGACTGCGTGGTAGGGTGTCTTCATTTCCCTGCGTATATGTCTCCCTGAGCAGCGTATATATGTCACCATGATCTGCGTATCACTGTCTCCATGACTGCGTGATAGGGTGTCTTCATTTGCCTGCATATATGTCTCCATGAGCAGCATATATATGTCACGATGATTTGCATATCATTGTCTCCATGACTGCGTGATAGGGTGTCTTCATTTGTCTGCGTATATGTCTCCATGAGCAGCGTATATATGTCACCATGATTTGCGTATCACTCTCCATGACTGCGTGATAGGGTGTCTTCATTTGCCTGCAAATAGATATCTTTATGACCTGCGTATGTGTCTCAATTGCTTCTGTGTAAGTAACTCTATGTCCTGCGTATGAAAGTCTTCAAGACAGTGAGTGAGAGACTGCGTTTATTCCTTCCCTTACTGTGTGGCTTGGTGTTTCCATTACAACATATAAATTAAGGCTTCGTATAAGGCCTTCATCAGTGCGTTTAGGGCATCATCCAGCGTATATTCTTGGTGTCCCTCCTCCAAAAACCCAAGATATGGAGAGGAGGAGAACACATGAAGAGGATGTGTGTTCCAAATGATTTGAAGTCCTCTATATTTATACTAAAACATAGATGATGAATAAGCATGTCTATTAGGCTTCTGAGCCTACTCAAGTCGCTGGTTGACTTGATAATAATTCCATAATCAAAATAAATTCATATCTCCATAAATACTTATCGGAATCAGATGATCTTTAAATCAATCCTACACCTCTCTACGAGAGGGATCCAATAAAAATATCAGCTACCAAAAATAAGCTGACCCACATGGAGTTTGGCCCTAGTTGACAATTTTAACACTTGACTTAATTAATTCTGATTAATTAATCATATTCCGTAAGTTTAGACTTAGGACCTATTAAAAAACTAGTTAATAATATAATTAAGTCATTTCTGGGTGGAATTTCCAAAAACGATTTTTGGGTTTTGGAGATCTCATATATTCTAGCCTCTCCACAAAATTTCAAGGCTAGAATACATCCGATGATACAAAAACTAACAAGCATATGGTTAATTAATATTGGGTACAAACTCTCCAACCATTCCTTTGATTGTATATATACTCGTGAATAAGGAACAAAATAGGGTTGGTTAACCTCCCCACAAATAATCTTTGAGTATTTTTTTTACGTTTTTTACATATTCAAGAATGAGAGGTAGCTACCAAAGGTTCTGATCATAAAGGATAGTCCTAACTACAAGGGGACACTTTTCTAGACCAACAAATGTTCCATGGCTTCCCAAGCATGCCATATGCTTTTGGCTACAAAGGTCTCGTTGATAATGATAGTGCAGGGCACAATCACAAGTCTCTGCAAGCTTAGGTTAGTCCAAGGCTTGCCCTCTTTAATGGATCCAAAAGTAATGAAAATCCCAAAGAGGCTTCTATAGGGTTCATGGTCTTCGACTACTTAAACAACCAATTTGGCAAAAAGGAACTCAACTTGAGTCTCAATACCAATAAAACCTATTAGGTTGTTCAACAAAATATAGCACCTACAAGGTGTAAAGTCCCATATCCCACCCCTCTAGGAGGCCAACTGATATTGTCAAGGATAGTTCATAGGTATTGGTTTATACATCAAGCCACATGTTCTCAAAGCATTAGAAAGATAAGCTTTAGACAAATTTAAAGTAAAGCACCCCCCACCCATCAAACTACCTCCCAAACTTATAGGAGCAGCCAAAGATCCATTTGAAGTTTCCTTCTTTTGGCCTTAGATGCTAGGAGTATTTGTGTATGAAATTGGTAAATTCTGTCTAAAAACTCTGAATTTTGAGCAATCAATTTTGTTTTAGTTTGGTTAATTTCCCCAAACTAGGTCCTTACAGGGAGTGGGTACAAGGGGGGAGTGCTCCCTCACAACCCTGATTCCCTCACAACCCTGATTCAGAGTAAGAGGGATTTGGCTTTTGAATTTGACATGAAGGACCTTGGCTTGATGCATTACTATTTGAGATTGAAAGTTTCGTAGAAACTTGGTGAAATCCTTCTCAGGAAGGAAAGTATGTCATCAAGATCCTTTAGAAGTTTGGAATGATGGAATACAAGTCTAACAACTCTTATGGTGATGAATCTAAGAAAGCTAAGGGATTCTTAGTATGATCTGGTAGATCCATCCATGTATCGATAGTTGACTGGATCTGTTATCGCTCAAGTTAGCAGGGATGCTATAAGGGGATCCTTGAAGGGATACTACTGGGTAACAAATGGAGCAATAGCCCACTGTCACCTCGGTTAAGGCTCCCTGCTCTTTACGGACTTTCACCAATGGGAGGAGACCCGTTATAATGAGGATCACTAAATGGATAGACCAATGATTGGGTGAGGGGTGATCCTAGAAGCCTATTCACAAGAGAGGCTCAAATATGTGGCTTGCTTGCTTTGGAGGCAAGGTTTAAAGCTCTCAAGGAAGGGCTTAAGGAGAATTTCAAGGTTTAGGTTTAGGGTATGTATCTTATAATGGAGGTTCCTAGGCCTTGAAATTATTGTGAAAGCTTGGATTCCCAGTGATACTTGAAGCATTAACCTTGATAGTGCATGAGACCACACATGACCAAGTGGACCTAAAGTTAGGTCAAGGGGATAGGATTTAGCTACCAATGTTATACTTGACCTAATTAGGTAGGGGAAAGGGATCAAGGAATGATTTTTCAATGAAAGGAAATGCAAAGATCCCAGTGAGGTTTCTAGTCTAAGGGAAACCAAGGGCGAGTATTAGTCTTCGAGCTAGGGCTTGCAATATCTCAAGATCCCACTGTCAGAATCTCATGAAATTTGGAGGGCTTCTCAAGGAAACACCAATGGAGTTGTGGACCAAAAATCAAAGTATTTGGATGGCTAGATTGTGACATATTTGATGCCCTAGGTGACCTAAGGGGCTAGACCTAGAAAGAAGAGGAGAAGGTGAAGAAAAATAGCTTTTAGGGTGATCACCTATGGTAGACTGTCATGTCCCTTCCCAGATAAAATTGTAATATGTTTTGGTCTCTCCACAATTTTGCATAAATTTTGATAAGTAAAAGAACCCAACAATTTTGACTTAGGAACTTAGGAGAAAGGAAAGCTGAATTAGATTGCTAGTGGAAGGTGGGGGACACTCACATGCAAAAATCCACTTGGGCCATTCGAATTGCGTTGGAGGGGAATCAAATGACTTGGAGAGGGGCCCACATGAGGGAAGGAAGGCCCACGAAGATATAAGGAGGAAGAGCTTCTCAATTGCGACATTCATTCTTGCACATCGAACTTACTTGTGTTTGCTTGAGCTGCTTAGTCGAGTTAACTGGCTGTTTAGAATCGAGTCTCTCATGAGGAAGATTCAACCTTACCTTTGGGGGACTAGGAGTGCCACCCTAGGAAGGCATTTCAGATTACCTTAAGGAGCACCAGACGAGATTTGTGGCCATACCACTCTGCCCATAGACCAATAGAGCATATTTTTGGAACACGCAGAGGTGATTGGGGGTTCATCCAGGCAACACTTGCTGGCATAGCTTGGAGAATTGGAGAACATCAGAGGACCAACCTTTGGGAGGAGGTTTGGAGTAGGAGGTTGCTGCATTTGAGCAATTCGATTTACAGCCTTGGTGGACTGTGCAAAGGGCCACACTGGGCTCATGCGGGAGTTGGGGGAGAGAGCTACAGAGCCGAGATCAGTTGGGAGAAGGGTGGAAATCCATAGAGGACAACATCTCAGTTTTTGGGGGTAGATTTGGCGAGCTTTCCCAGTCCATTTCAGACAAGTTGAGTTTTCCAGCGTGAGGAGGAGGACGTGCTCCTTGGAGGTTGATTTTTAGGGGTCTGAGCTAGGCCAAACCCTTCTTGGGTTTTGGTGGGTTTTGGTTGAGGATCTGGGAGCTAAAGTTTCATAATTTTCTGAACAAGGGAAACAAGGGTTTCAACACATCCTTTCCAGCAGGAAGTGCAATTTCTAGGCAGCGTAGATCACTTCTAGAGCAGTAGTTGGGCAACCCTCAAATCATTATTTTCTCACTTGGGTTTTGTCACGCTTGTCCTTGGAGACAAGCCCAGGTGCACCATTCCATCACTATTGTATTTGCTCCATGAAGATTTAATAAAATGGCTCAGAAGTTCTCTATTTCTAGTGTTTTCATGGGCGTTTATTGATTGCATCTCATTTCTGGATATTTGTTTGTCTGTTTGCTTTGTTTATCACTGAATTTCCTAATTAGGAACATTATAGTGGTATCAGAGCCCAAATCTTGGCTCAGCCGTCGGAAGTTTCTCCTATGAGAGAAGGGGACCAACAGAATATTGCATATAGGAGGCAAAGGTACTGAAGCAAAGAAAGAGTTGGAGATCACTCTAAACAAGGAGGATAGGGGAAAGGCAACAGTAGTAGAGGAAGACATGGGAGAGGCCAAGAGCAGGGAGGAGACGACCTTTGATAGCCTATTGAAGGCTCTGAATGATTTAGCAAAGGGCTAGAAGGAAATGCTAGAGGAGATTAGAATGCAGAACCGAGAGAGAAGCACTCCTAGGGGATTTTTGTTTGGGAAGACAGCAGGGGCCTCTCAACAATTCAACCATCCTTCACCCGCAGCACAACTTCCATCTGCGAGTGGGCCAACTTGAGCTACATTGCCCTCTTTCGTGCCTTTGGCACATAATTAACCAACAAGGGCCGAAGATCCTTCATAGATGGGAGAGCACTTCAGAGAATGGCAGTCCATGGGAGTAGACTTTAGGGAAGCACTCTCTTTCAAAGATTTCTGCAAGCTCAAGCAGAATGAGAAGAGCAAGGGCTATGGAGGACAGGGTACACAGATCTATGAGTTGCAGAGGACGATAAGGAGAATGTACTTCCCCACATACGATGGCACTGCTAATGCATTGCTCGGCCCTGGGTTGAGAAGATGGACACTTATTTCCAGCTCAACCGGATGATGGAGCTGGAGGCCATCAAGATGGCCATATTGCACCTGGAGGGGGAAGCCCACGACTGGTGGTTTCATGGCTTGGCTACCTTGGGGCATGCTAATGTGACTTCATATGAGGATTTCCCTAGGAGGGTGGTGGAGCGTTTTGACCAAAGAGATCCGAAGGCTCGCTTCAGGGAGCTTACCCAACTCCGACAAAGATGCAACCCAAAACAGTGCATACCGGAGTTCTTGAGAGTCTCAATGATGGTGTCAGACCTATCAGATGCTCGGAGGGTGTTCACCTTCATAGAGGGCTTACTCAAGCCCTTGCGTGGACTGGTGAAGTCACACAAACCCTCCACGCTGTAGGAAGCAGTTACATGTGCCAGTGATTTACAGGGGGCCATTCCCAAGACACGACCACCTTTTACTGCACGTAACCCTTACCCCTAGAAGGGGAGTCATATTAGATCCCCACCACAAAGAACTACCCAAGGACGGGGGCAACTGGATGATAAGACACGGAAGGACCTCAAGAGGAGGAAACTGTGCTTTATTTGTCGAGAGCCCTGGGCACCAAGTCATTGGTGCACTGCTGGCGAAGCCCACTACATCGAGGTCTTCTCAAATAGTGACCAGGAGGACAAGGTGGAGCTGAGTGTGGTGTGGGAGATGGTGAGAGTTCAACCGAGAGGGGACCACCACCAGCATCTCCTCCACAAGGAGGGGCATCCTTGCTTCTTTATGCGGGGTTCCCAAATTTCTGACATTGAGGATTAGAGGTACGATAAAGGGGTAGCGGGTTTCAGTCCTAGTTGATAGTGGGGCTACCCACAACCTCATAGATGCCGGGTTGGTTCAGAGGAAAGGCCTCACCACAATCGAGTTTGAGGGCTTTTCAGTCCTGGTGCTGAGTGACCAGACCATGCAGTGCATTTGGTATGTGCTCGCCTTGACGGTGACCATGGGGAACTACTCCATGATAGACCATTTCTTTGTGGTTGATGTGCCGGACACCAACGTGGTGATGGGTGTCTAGTGGTTCTACTCCCCTGGACAAGTTACCATTGATTAGAAGAAGTTGGAGATGGAGTTCACCGACCTGGATGGAAAGATGGTGGTCCTTAGAGGCATGCATTTGTACCCACCACAGACAGTGTCAGCGCATAGGATGGAGGCAGATTTGTGACATGAAGACATAGTGTGGGCAGTAGAGCTGAGGGTTTCAGAGGTTGGGGGACAAGCCCAACCACCACCTCCAGACATACAAGCTTTGCTAGACAGGTACTCAGTGGTATTTGGAGATATTCCACCAGGGCAGCCACGAGACAGGGGATTCGAACACACCATCGAGTTGGAGCTTGGTGTGCAGGCAATGATTACCACCCCTTATAGGCATCCTAAGGATTATAAGGACGAGATTGAGCGGGCCATCAAAGAACTGTTGGCATTGGGCCACATTAGGCCAAGTTCCCGTCCCTTTGCTTCTTTAGTGGTGCTGGTGAAGAAGGATGGAACCTTGTGCATGTCAATTGACTACCAGGCTCTCAACAGGAAGACATTGAAGAACTGGTACCCCATTCCTCGCATCGATGCGATGATGGATGAGCTTAGAGGAGCCAAGTACTTCTCTAAGATAGATCTACATTCGGGGTACCATCAGATCAGAGTGAGGGATCAGGATATCCCCAAGACAACCTTTCGATGCCATTATGGGCACTTTGAGTTCCTGGTGATGCCCTTTGGGTTGACCAATGCCCTGACTACCTTTCAGTCATGTATGAACCATGTGTTCTCGAGGTAGTTGAGGAGGTTTGCATTGGTGTTTTCTAATGACATATTGATATACAACAGGACTTGGGAGGAGCATCTCTAGCACTTGGAGGAGGCACTGAGTATTTTGGAGGAACAACAGTTCTATGCCAAGCTGTCCAAGTGTGAGTTTGGCCGGACCGAGATGCTCTACTTGGGGCATATCATTGGCACAAATGGGGTGAAGGTACATGAGGAGAAAATACGAGCTATCTGTGATTGGCCAGTACCCAGAGATGTGACAGCGCTGAAGGGCTTCTTGGGCATCTGCACGTGTTACCGGAAGTTCGTCAAGGGGTTTTCGCAGTTAGCAGCTCCCTGCATGGCTTTGACTAAGAGAGGGGCTTTTGCATGGACAGATACAATCAACTTTTGATTGCCTCAAGGACGTGATAAGCAGTTGCCCAGTATTGGCACTTCTCCCAACCCTTCACTGTGGAGTGTGGTGCATCCAGGGAGGGAGTTGGGGCAGTATTATCTCAAGATGGGCACCCCATCGCTTTCGAGAGACAAAAGCTCTTACCCCATGAGAGGTCATATTCTATATCTGACAAGGAGATGCTGGTCATCATGCATGCCTTGGCCAAATTTCGATAGTATTTGGTGGGTAACAGATTCCAAGTGAAGACTCATCACAACAGTTTTCGTCACTTCATGGGGCATCAAGGCCTCAACAAAAGACAACAGAGATGGGTCAGCAAGGTGCAAACCTATGATTTTGACATAGAGTATGTGCGGGGGAAACACAATGTAGTGGCCGATGCCCTATCCAAGAGACCTGCAGGCTTCTCACTCATGAGCATTTGCCATGATTGGAAGGCCCAATTGTTGGTAGAATATTCCAAGGACAGGAGGGCATGCAAGATTCTGGAGGGGACCCATGCAGATGAGTACTACCGGGTGATGGATGAGGTCAACTATTACAAGGGGTGCATATTTCTGGTTCCCAACTCGTAGTTGAGGGAGAGAGTGCTCCAGGTAGCACATGACTCGCCATTATCAGGGCATCAGGGGTTCATAAAAACATACATGGTAGTCAAGGAGCATTTCACATGGAAGGGCCTCAAGGGGGATGTGTTGAGGCACGTACAGAAGTGTGAGGCATGTCAAAGGAACAAAGGGGAACTGATTCAGCGCGCTAGGTTATTGCAGTTGCTCCCCATCCCTGAGGGGAAATGGGAGAGTATTTGCATGGACTTCATCACTGGGCTCCCCACAGTACAGGGCAAGGATTGCATCTATGTAGTGGTTGATTGGTTGACTAAGTATGCCCACTTTTTCGCCATCCCGACCCAGTATTTAGCTTCACAGGTTGCAGAGTTGTTCTTCAAGGAGGTTTTCCAATTGCATGGGCTTCCTAAGAACATTGTGAGTGACTGGGACAACAGATTCATGGGAGGATTTTGGCAGGAGCTCTTTAGATTGGTTGGTATTGAGCTCATCCCTAGCATGAGCTACCACCCCCAGACAAATGGACAGACCGAGCGAGTTAATCAGTGGCTAGAGAGGTACCTTAGGAACTACGTGATTGGGCAGCAGAGGGCTTGGATTCGGTGGCTGCACTTAGGCGAGTATTGGTACAACACCACCCATCACATGTCCATCGGCATGACTCTTCGTGCTTTGTATGGTTATGATGCATTATCTTTCGCTGACATTGTTTTTGGAGACAGCTGGGCCCCAAAGGCCAAAGAACGGATCTTAAAGAGCCAAGACATCCTCAAGGCTCTCAAGGACAACTTAGTGACAACACAAAATCAACAGAAGATGTACGCTGATAGGCACCGAACTGAGAGACACTTTGAGGAGGGGGATTTGGTGTATCTCTGGTTACAGCCATACAGACAGTACACCTTGAAGCAAATAGGGGTTGAGAAGCTACAACCACGTTTTTATGGCCATACAGGGTAGTCAGACAAGTTGGAGAGGTGATCTACGAGTTGTAGCTGCCTAAGGGGAGCAGAATTCACATCTTCCATGTCTCTTGCCTCAAAAAGGCGTTGGGACAATAGGTGAGAGTAACAGTAGAGTTAGCCCCACTCGATGATGAGGGCCATCTGGTTTTGGAGCCCGAGGCCATTTTGGAGACTTGGGAGAGGAAGTTGAGGAGCACGATCATTAGGGAGTTTTTGGTGCGTTGGAAGACCCTGTCGGATGAGGATGCCACATGGGAGGGTGAGCACATTTTGGAGCAGTCAGCACTGAAGTTGCTCGAGGGCAAGCAACATTTGAGAGGGGAGGATTGTCTTGTCCCTTCCCAAATAAATTTGTAACAGGTTTTGGTCTCTCCACAATTTTGCATAAATTTTG
The DNA here is from genome assembly GCA_000404065.3 of Pinus taeda. Taxonomy (NCBI): domain Eukaryota; kingdom Viridiplantae; phylum Streptophyta; class Pinopsida; order Pinales; family Pinaceae; genus Pinus; species Pinus taeda. Next base: position 172,866 of record APFE030175646.1, read on the forward strand.
ATAAGTAAAAGAACCCAACAATTTTGACTTAGGAACTTAGGAGAAAGGAACGCTGAATTAGATTGGTAGTGGAAGGTGGAGGCCACCCACATGGAAAAACGCACTTGGGCACTTGGGCCATTCATATTGCCTTGGAGGGGAATCAAACTACTTAGAGAGGGGCCCACATGAGGGAAGGAAGGCCCACGAAGATATAAGGAGGAAGAGCTCCTCAATTGGGACATTCATTCTTGCACATCGAACTTAGTTGTGTTTGCTCGAGTTGCTTAGCTGAATTAACTGGTTGTTTAGCATCGAGTCTCTTATGCAGGAGATTCAACCTTACCTTCGAGGGACTACGAGTGCCACCCTAGGAAGGCATTTCAGATTACCTTGAGGAGCACTGGGGTAGATTTGTGGCCATACCACTCAACCCACAGATAAGTAGAGCGTATTTTTGGAACACATAGAGGTGATTGGGGGTTCATCTGAGCAGCACTTGTTGGGAAATCTTGGAGAATTGGAGTACATCAGAGGACCATCCTTTGGGAGGAGTTTTGGAGCAAGAGGTTGCTGCATTTGAGCAGTTCGATTTACAGCCTTGGTGGACTGCGCAAAGGGCTAGACTGGTCTCACGTGGGAGTTGGGGGAGAGAGCTATAGAATCAGGATCAGTTGGGAGAAGGGTGGAAATCCATAGGGGACATCGTCTCAGTGTTTGGGGGCAGGTTTGGAGAGCTTTCCCAACACATTTCAGACAGGTCGAGTTTGCCAGCGTGAGGGAGGAGGACGTGCTCCTTGGAGGTCGATTTTCAGGGGTCTGAACTAGGCCAAACCCTTCATGGGTTTTGGTTGAGGATCCGGGAGCTGAAGTTTTAGAATTTTCTGAGCAAGGGAAGCAAGGGTTTTAGCACATCAATTCCAACAGGCAGTGCAATTTCTGGGCAGCGTAGATCACTTCTGGAGCAACAGTTGGGCAACCCTCAAATCATCATTTGCTCACATAGGTTTTGTCACACTTGTCCTTGGAGACAAGCCCAGGTGCACCATTCCATCATTGTTGTATTTACTCCCTGAAGATTTAATAAAATGGCTCAAAAGTTCTCTATTTCCAACGTTTTCATGGGTGTTTATTGGTTGCATCTCATTTCTGGATATTGGTTTGTATGTTTGCTTTGTTTATCACTGAATTTCCTAATTAGGAACATTACATAGACCAGTGCCTAATCCTTTGGGGAGACTGGAGTCAAGGATGATTATGAATTTAGATTGAATTTTCTTAGTCAAGGAGGCCTTAATGGAAGCTTCACTTAGCACTAGGGAAAAGGAGAGCAACTTCAAAGACTTTATACTTCGTTTTGCAAAATAGATGGCTTATCAAGATCAATTTCAACAATGAAACATCCCTAGGAACATTCACTCATCATACATGGACTACACATGAAACATCACTATCTAGAAATAAAATTTCCACAACTTTGCAATAATTATGCAACAAATTAGCCCTAGTATAGCGAAATCCCAGCAACAATGTATGAGAGAAAAATAGAAAAAAATAGCATTAAAATTGCACTTACATGTATTAGAGTATATCCAACCATCAAAATTTTTCCAATCAAGAGGCTTCAAGACAAGAGAAAATGATCTAAACATCAAAATTCATTCCATGCTCCAAAATTTCGTTCTCCAAGAAGTATAGCGAAGTTCTCACAAGAGATACGAGTCCAACCAAGTGATGATGCTAAAATGAATTTACATCACTTGTATTTATACACTTATAATGAGGTTGATTTAGCTAATTAGGCCTACATTATAGCCCCTACAATAAAATAATGTGCAAATAACTAACTTTTGGTGACAAGCCCACCAAAATAGTTCATAAATAAAAGAATAAGCCTCCCAAGAGGTCGAATAATGAATAATGCATGTTGTTGGGCCTTGGAGGAGGCCTAATGGAGTCCATATGTGCCATAATGTACAGTTGAACTCCCAAAAGTAGTGGATAAGGGGTTGGCCCCTTGTAATAACCTGTGGTGCTCCAAATGACATGTGGGGGCACACAAGTGTCCTCATGGCTCTCCAAACAAATCAAAGATGCCTATAGATCACCTGCAAGGGCTAGGATGATGGTGTAGGTGATGCCACATCATCGTGCAAGTCCTAGATCATCTGCCAAGTGTATGGTGCAACTCTGGGGCCAATTAGGCATGATGGATCAGGTGCATCTTTCTTGTCCAATAAGTGAACCACGAACAGTCTATGAATGGTTGTGGGGATCCATAGAGTGTTGTCTGTTGTTGTGGAGGCGCATGGCTCTCTACACACACCCTACATGTGCCAATGTAGCCCATCTGGGGTCAGGACCCTGTATAGGGAGACCAAACCCAAATGGAAACCACCTGCAATTCTGCATAAGATCCAATGCGTCCTCGAGCCTTTCGGCACACCAAGTCATTAAAGAAATCAAGTAAAAGAGTTTATACACCATGGATAACAAGTGCGCAATTCATAATGGCATGTCCTTCCATAATGGGCTTTGGCATGTGCTAATGTCTCTCAGCTCCAAATAGGGTTAACCATGCATCCTATTAGGTGGTTTCTTCCTCTAAAGGGGGTGGTATGTCCATGGTACATCCTTCAAATGGTGGTGGCATGTGGCATAATGATAGGATGGAGTAGGGAATGAAAGGGGGCAACCTTGATCACATGCCATGGTACAAGGGTTGCTAATAAAAGGGAACTCCACACTTGGGTAAATAATGTGTAGGAGGGAGCAATCATGGTGCATGAGTTACTTCGACCTTGATTTTTCCACCCTTTTTCATATGCCTTTTGCCTTTTTATGATTTTTTTTGGTTAACTTCTTGGGGCTCTACGTAGTGGAAGCATGATGCGTAAAGATAACAATGGATACCCCCTTATAAGGTGGGGCAGTGCATCGTTCACCGGGGCTTGGGACAATCATGGGTTCTTGAATGATAAAGGAGGCTCATCAAGGGCCATGGAATGCGGTAGAGCTTATGTCATGGCTTTTTCCCATGTGCTAAATGCTTTTATCTCGACCATATTTTGCATTTTGTGGTACAATTTCCTGTTGAATTTGGCCAATTATGCTTTTTCTTTTTCTTTTAGCTGCATCAACCTTCAGGCATCATTCCAAGACCGACCCAAAATGTGGGGCAAGGAGAGGGGGTGGCTGACCCTATGTGGACCCAGGTGGGAGGAGAGAAGATTGGAGGAGTAATGAGTGGAAGGGGAGTAATATATGTGAATTAAGGAGCAGGACCAAGCAACCAAAATTAGGGTTTCCCACGTAGTACCATCCCTAAAACCAATAGGTCAGTAAAAGAGATCCCACGAGACTAGGGTGCAAGGTTAACATCCCAAAAGAGACCTAGAGGACAAGAGAAAAAACCTAGACCACTCTTTCCGCTGAATTCCCACATTAATCCGTGCCCAAAGTTTCCATGATAAATAAACTAGAATATTCAATTACCAAATAGCAAGGCATACCTTTAGGTTTGGGAGGCCCACCTTCAAACATATGATCATGATAGATGGGTGAGGGACTACATCGCTAGCTCAGGTAGCGGAGAACTGGCACATCGAGCTAGTCGGTGGCTACGAGGTGCGGTTGGCTGTTGGTTGAGGATCGTCATGGAGAAAAACATTCTCCTAGGGATATCACCCACAAAATGGTGGTTTAACAAGATCGTTGATGTATTTGGTTAATACCAGACCAAACTTTTTCTTTACAGTGAACACCTTGAGCTAGTTCTAGATGGAACCAATACATGAGCATTGAATCGCAGCAAAACATATATTGAGATATTTACATGGTACTGTTGACTATTGTTTGAGATATGCCTCAAGTGGTGAGTTACAACTGCAGGGATATACAAATTTTGACTGGACAGGGAATGCTAATGACAAGAAGAGTACATCTACTGTATGTTTTAGTTTGGGCTCTACTATGATATCCTGGATGAGTAGGAAGTATACATCTCTCGCATTCAGTATTGCAGAAGCAAAGTATATTGCAGCTTGTTTGGCATGTTGTGAGGGAGTATGACTTCATAAGCTACTCTCTGGATTGTTTGATCAGATGCTGGAATTGACTGTGTTATTCTGTGACAATTAAAGTTGTGTGAAGATGACAGACAATTGAGTGTTTCATGATAAGACGAAGAATATTGATATCAAGTACCACTACATTCGTGATATGGTACAAAAGGAAGCAGTGAGGCTCTAGGATATTCCCGTTGATGAGCATAAAATTGATATTCTTACAAAGCCTCTGTCTCAGATGAAGTTTGTATAGTTCAGGGACAAGCTTGGACTTGTGGAGAATCCCTCTATTAGTGAAAGGGAGTATTGATGTGCCATCAACAAGGGCATGGCTCGGATTGTTAGTGACAATAGGAGCATAGCCCAAAATGTTAATGAGTTGAAAACAAGGGCAGGAGAATTGCCCAAACTGTTGGTGAGATAGCATGAGGGATGCACATTCTTGAGAGGAATGGTCCTTGTGGCTTGGACACTAAATGGAGTAGGTGCCTTTTCAGCATCATGGCCTAGAGTGAGGCCTTTGGAGTTGGGACATGGGTGTCCCTAGGGTTTGACCATGGGTGATGGCAACCCTGGATTAGTCGGAGTACCATGAGGTGAGGTGCCCACCAGATCATGGTGACTCGTTGAGTGAGTACACCATTCATTAAGATTGCTAACCTCAGTTGTGGTACATTGGATGATGATGATGATATTGATGTAGGTCAAGAGTGTTGACGAAGATGATGATGTTATTGATGAGTTGTACCTATTCGTAGAGAATCATGTATACAAAGAACACCTGGACAGTCATTATGAATACCTCCCCAGCTAAGAGAGAGTGTTGAATTTTGTAGCTATGGTCGATCTTCATAATGTTCATTTGTACTTGTAATAATAAAATATATATTATATTTGTGATTAAAGAAAAAATATTTTGAAACATGTTCTTCATGCTTGCAAGAAGAGAAAATATTTATTGATTTTATAATCAAAAGAAAATTTTATAAGGCATGTTCTTCATGACCTTATCAAGAACCGGAAAATGAAAATTTAAATTTTTATTCTAGAAACCACAAGATGCCCAAGTCAGTCTCCCACTGGTGAAGTCGGCCTAGCCCAAGAGGCACCTATTCGACCCCTTCCAGCATGGATATATAGGGACCACTTGATCTCCACTCCAAGGCAATTCACATATCTCATCTCATCAAGTATTTATGATCTAGCATAGTGAAGTAGGATGAAGAAAGAGACAGTCGAGAAGAAGAAATTGAATTCAAGAGAATTCTCTCGCATGTGTGGATCTCTGATTCCCTCGCACATGTGATATTGAAGGTCTAAAATTTATGTGGTAAAGTCTGGTCACAAGTCTGAAATTATGAGATAAAAGAGGGAGAAATTTGGCCCTAGTGCAGATCTACAGTAAATTTGTGGAGAGGCTCCTTGAAGTGATTCGGTGAAGTTTGACTTGGCATCTTCAAGCATCTTGTGGTTGTCATCTTGCTGGTTAGTTTGACTTTGATATATCTCTTGTTGCATTGATTCTCTAACGAAAAGGTTGCCAGGGTTTTCCCAGAGTAAAATCTTGTTGTCTCTTTGTACATGATGATTTCTATTGCTCTATTGTCTCTATGGTTGAATTTCTGAATGTGTAATTGCTTAATGATACATTAAAAGTGCAAAATAATCATCTACATTATTGGAAGTAATTATAAGTTTTAGAAATAAGTGCTTGTATAATTTGCACTAGACAAATCCACAACAGGGAGATGCAGAGGGGGGATGTGTGGGAGTAGTACCCTCAAATTTTAGGGAAATTTAGGGGGGATGGGAAGACATCGGGGTGTGTGTATATAAAATTCAAATTCATATTCAATAATGAAAGCATAAATATATTTGATCCATACATAATTGAATTAAATAATGAAATACACTGATCCGTATTCATCATTAACACTGATACATACATCATTCATATTCATCATTCATCCATACACCATGGGATTCAATAATGAAATACATTAATTGATATTCATCATTCATCATTCTAGAATCTACATTGATTTAAAAATTAAATTCATTATTCTAGAATGTAAATTGATTTAAAATTTAAAATCATCATTCATCATTCTAAAATCTAATTAGCGCTAAGAAAAATAGACTATAGTGGATACTAAAGTTTGAAGATTAGAAGAGTAATGATATAACTCGAACTCAAAAGGGGTGATTCTAGGCATACCCCTGTTAAAGGGGGACACATCCCCCTTTTGAGGAGGTGCGCCTAGAAGCACTCCCTTTGGGGAAACGCATCTCCCACACTGGGGAAAAATTTCACCATTTGTTTCTCCGTGTCTCCCCAAAAAGAGGGCATGGGGAAACATTTCCCCAAGCATTCCCCTATCCTAGGTGCATGGGAAGCGTGGGGTGCGTGCACCCCACCCTGGGGGACACATCCACGTGGAACACTTAGAATTTGTAAGTTCTTTGTTAGTTTTCTTCTAAAAATAAATTATCTTCATTAGTTGGATAGCATGTTATACACCCACATGATTACAGTACAGGCTGCCATACAATTTGTGCAAAGCTTTTCTGGACTTACATAATTCAACTAACAGACAAAAGGTTAACATCTTACCTGGGATTGTACAAAATCTACTAGCTCCTGTAATCGTACAGCTTGTTGGCTATGCATTCCAGGAAAGCTTCTTCCAAATGCAGGTATGTTTTCCAAAATGATTTGTAGGTAAGTCTGCAAGACAATTATAGAGTAGTACTTATCAATAAATCTTTCAAATAAACATAAGACCATGTAATAATGAAATGCCCCGTAAGAATCTAAACCTTTGTTGTGTAAGTGCCCTCTAGATTGAGCGCTAATCCAGCAGCAGCTACAGGTTCTTTATTTGAACCCTTTATTTGCAGGTAAGGAGTCGGCACATCTTGTAGATGATCCACCTCTATGAGAAGCTGCAGGAGGAGCAAAGAATCAATAAAAATTGGGCATAGCATTAGAAGTTTAAAATAAAAAAAGAGTCAGATATATCAAGACACAACTTTAGAGTGGATTAAGATCATTAAAGCTTTAACACATCCAAGGTATACAGTTGTTACAGTCATTAAAAGCCTCCCAGAAAAGAATAATTTTATTTTTCATTTTTTTTAATTAATGCTGAATATGAATCATGTCAAACTTGACCAACTTATAATCCAGGGCTCTATGTCTGCCAAGGTTTGAACCTAGATCATTAGCATGGTAACACCCCACATCAAGCACTAAACCAAAGTCCAATGGACACCAGCAAAGATAATTACTCATGTATGTTTTCCATGGAATAAGATTGAAAATGCCACAATATTTGATTCAGGCAGAAATGAACCTTCACAGCATTTTTCTCAAGTAATGGAAGTATAGAACGGGGAATCAATCTTCATTGATTGGTCCATCCAATATACCAAGGATCAACAGTGTGTACACGTATAGATGGACATACACAGACTTTCATTAAAATGTCCAAAAGACCAACTTGCTTATGGGCAAATATTTTGAAATTAGAATTATATTTTGGTGAGGTTTGTTTGATATTAATAAAAGCAAAATCATTTGAGTGTATTTAAAACCACTGACCAAATCAGAAAGCCATAATATTAACTTTTAACTAGGAACTATTTTTCTTTTCAAAGGAAGTTTTGGGCATTGGGTACCACCCAGGGAAGAATGTCAGCCTCCATCTCAGCACGAAGGGAAGAGAGAGGTTGCTGGTACTAGGCCAGCCCTCAGTATAGACTCACTTAAGAGTGCAACAAGTTACTCTATTCTTGGGTGGGGAGAATAACAACTATTCTGCCCAACCACCCAAGCTAAATTCAGTTGACTTTTAACTAGGAATATACTGCAATATGTGATATATTTTCATTCCACAGACTCGTGACGAGGAAAACAAGAATGGGATTCATCTGCAAATTGATCCTGTACACTGCAATACAGCTAGCAGAAATGGCAAATCATTTGACCATCAAACAAAGATGCATTGGCATTTGTGAAACCACATGTTTGGAATATGTTTAGTGCCAAAATTTAAGATTAATTTGTATATAATGTGATGATTTCCATTAATTAATCTGTATATAATATGATTATTCTAGGTATGTTTGCTACAGAATCCAGATGTTTGCAAAAGCCATTGCTTATAAAATGTAGGTGCCCATACCCTTAGCTTTTATTGTATGTACCTTGAACAATATTATCAAATCTCAAATTAATTAGCCTTGGCACACGTTACCAAATATTAAATTAAACTTTATGGGCTGCCACCAAATTATTTTCAGTGCATTATTTGATGAAAAGTGTAACTAGGTTTGGTCTTCATCATGACATGTAATTGTGATTTTTGTAAATGATAAAAAGAAGAAAAATAAAATTATTATTGTAATGCTTGCTTCATGCGTTTCATGAGCAAGAGATTTTATTTTTAGATGGCTCCCATTGAGGCCTTTAGGATTTGTCATTAAAGTAAAAAAGAGTCAATGTCATGTATGAACAACCCTTTTTGGGCATATAACAAATGCATATGAGTCTATAGAATAGTCATGAAGCCCTCCAAAGACAAGCACTAGTTCTCCTCTTCAAGTTGGCCTCAAGATGAAGTAGATGACACATGTCGGCTCACCTAATTAGAGACACATCCCTTCGTTGAGGTCATGTCGCTTTATATTCATGGGCAGACCACTATATATGTGTGAAGGGTCTTCGCATTACCACAGTCAAGGAGTTTGGATTCCTCTGAAATTTGGGTAGCCAAGTACGTAGATAAGTTTGGATCACCTCTGAGATTCGGATAACTATTTCAGAGAGGAAGTTTCGGTACCGCATAGTTTGGTGAGAAGTCAAGGGGTTCAGTTTACTTCTGTCATTTGGATCACAGTTGCATTGACAAAGTACAGGAAGAAGTTCGGATCTCTCTAATTCAGATCACAGTTATAGTGAGACTAGTAAAGAGACAAGTTCAGTTTTGGTGCTACAGCACAAGCACACTGTTCGGTCAAAGGTATAGAGACTATAGTTCGGTGCTACGAAGGAGCTAAGTCCTGTGATATATCACAGTGTTTCGGTGCTGCTACAGTGATCACATTTTGGTGACATTATCATAATGTGTTTTGGTGCGATCCCAAGTGTATCTACAGTTCGTTGCTATCTCAGTATGCTCAGATAGGAGATAATCTTAGTACTAAGAAGGTCAAAGTGGAAGAGGGGCCAAGAAGAAGAAAAGAGTAGAAGACAATCAAGAGAACTAGTATCTTGGTCTTGGAGTGGCAACTAGGTCAAGGGTCTTGGTCTTGGTATTCGTCAATTGAAATCTCTATAAGAAGCTGCACGGGTTTTCCTCTCAAAGAGTGAGAAGTCTTGGCCCTAGCTCATAGCCAACATTCTGTGTCTCTTGTCTATTTATGTTCATGCATTGGTAGCTGTTTGATGAAGTGTTGGCATTATGACACAGGTGTTGTCCTTGATGGCAACTCTCTCAGATGACAGATCACAATATAGCAGGTTAACAACTCAAAGTTACAGATCAAACTTCATAGAATGAAGAAAGAGAGGTATATGCAAGTTCCCCATTGGCCAAGCCGTGTATACATGCGGATTCATTGTATACAAGCCGCGTATATGTACACACACTTTCACAAAAGGAAAAGCGCGTATACCTTGGAAAACTAAGTTTTTGGTCCGAAGTATTTGGTCCATGATATTTTGATCCATGGTATTGGTCTAAGGTATCGGGTCCGAGGTATTGACCCCAGGTATTTGATCCAAGGTATTGGTCCTAAGTGGTTTTGGTCCATGGTATTGAGAAAGGCCTAAAACTATAAAAGGAAGAGAAGATCATTAGGTCAAAGCACTTGAGCGTTGAATATCTAATGAAGAGTGAGATCTAGTATGCAAGTTATTGGGTTATGGTGCATTGCTGGATCTGAACCAAGGAGGAACCTTAGCAGTTGATTGAGGATAAGATCTAATGATGGATCGAGATCTTAAGGCGTAAAGTGAACTATCATTATGTGTTTTTGCTCATGAATATTCTAGATCTGAATACTGACGCATATATTATTCTGTAAATGATTTGATCTGGGTATAACTTAAGTCCGGTATAGCTACAGAATTATGAATTAATATTTGCAGATGTATACGCTGGTTGGCTTTGAGGAAAGCATGTATACACGCAGGTTCGGCACAAGAAAGTAGCATATACCTTATTATCTATGTTTTAGTTGCTGTTGTTTGTTGTTGCAGTGTTCTGGGTTCTGGCTTAGGTTCTGGTTATTGTATTCTGGTGACAACATTCTGAATGATCAGATTGATGGAGTGATTGATTGATTCGGTTGTGGGTGGCTCAAAAGGAAATTGGTTGATGCAGATATATTTGATGATTGTATGATGTTGTTGATGGATATAGTTTGAAAATTTATGAAACATGGTCCCTAAAGAAAAGTAAAGGTTGTAGCCTTCTATAGGTTGGCATCTACGTTCTAGTAAACATATTAGCTAGTACAAGAGTTAGGGGGTTGTAGCTCCCTTCCAGTAGAAGCTGGAGAACGAGAGAAGGTTGTAGCCTTCTGCAGGTAGAAGCCTGTGTACTAGTATAAGACTGCACCAGTACAAAAATTGTAAACAAAATTCTCTTATTATTAAAAGAAGACAGAGACGATTGCAGCAGGTGGTTTTCACCCACATTGGGTTTCCACCTTATATCTTGGTGTTTATGTATGTTTCTTATGCGTGATGATCTGTTCTGTTTTTACTGCACCTGGTTACTGTTTAAATGGTTTTGATGCACTGATTAAAGATCAATATATGAAGAATTAACTGAATCATAAGTTTGTTGGATATATGCTAGTTGCACTAAACACAATTGTGTGTACACGCAAGTTCCTTTAACTGAAGTAGCGTATATGAATTTGATTATGGAAATGAAAAATTATTAGTTTGATAATACTGATTCACCCCCCCTCTCAGTATATTTCCAACAATTGGTATCAGAGCAGGTCCTTCAGAAGAAGCTTGATTGCTTGAAGGAAGGTCCATCATCATGAGTAATCAAGAAAGCGGGGGATCCATCAGACCGCCAATCTTTGATGGAGCAACTTTGTTTATTGGAAGGTAAGAACCACTGCCTGTCTTCAATCTCTTGGAACATATGTCTAGGAAATCGTGGAAGGAGGATATACATTTCCATCAGCAATTCCTACAGATGCAGCAGGTAAAAAGCAATATGAAACAAATGCCAACGCTGTCAATACATTATTGGGAAGTCTGTCACAATCAGAGTTTGTCAAAGTTATGCCGCTCAAATCAGCCAAAGAAATATGGGACAAAATCGTTCTAAGCTACGAAGGACTCTCAGGTAAAATGTGCTAAACTGCAAACTCTCAGAATTCAATATGAAACTCTTAAGATGCACAATGATGAAAGTGTAGCTAGTTACTTCTTACGTATAGATGAGATTTTTAATTGCATGAAGAATTTGGGTAAAGAGATAAAGGAAGTTACCTTAGTTGAAAAAGTCTTAAGATCCTTATCTGCTAAATTTGAATCAAAAGTATCTGCCATAGAAGAAAAGTAGGATCTACAGACTATTACTATGACACAACTTCACAGAATCTTAACTGCCTTTGAGATGAGAAAAGGAGGTCCATCAGATATGAGAGAAGCCACATTTACAACTTTAGTAAAAGGAAAAGAAGAACTCAATGAATTAGGACATATTTTAGAAGAAGAAGAGGAAGCGAACTTTGTCAAGAATCTTCAACGGGGTTCCGGTAGATTCAGAGGTAAACTACCTTTCAAATGTTTTCCTGTGGTAGAGTCAGTGATTATACTACCAAATGTCCTCATAAAGATAAATATGATAACAGGAAGGAATCTGCAAAATGGAATAGAAAACAAAGTGTAAGTAAAAAGTGCTACTATACTCATGAAGATAGCGATGGTTTATCAAATACTGATGAAGATGAAAATAGTAATGACTATAGACTTCTGATGACTTTCGAAGATGATTTTTTGGATGCTTTAGATGAAGATGACCTTTATGAAGAAACCTCTAAACTCAAAATCTGTTTAGAAGAAAAGAATATGATTATAGATACCTTGACATCCTTGCTGAAAGAGAAAAACACAATGAAAAGCTAGAATGTGAAATTATGGGTCTAAGAAAGGATCTTGAGAAAGCAAAAGCTCTCAATCTTAGATTTGCTAAAGGATTAGAAACCTTAAATGAAATTATCAAAGTGCAACGCTCTCCTCTGATAAAGACAGGTCTTGGATATACTGAAGAAACATTTCAAAAGTCGTCAACTTCCATTAAAAGCAATTGTGATGCAGCAAAGAGTAATGAACAGTTTGACAATCGTCAGCAAAGGCATAAAGCAGATCACCAGGTGAATCAGCCTCAATTTACTTCAAGGATGAACAAAAGCCACAATCAACCTCAGGTAAATCATACTCAATTTGCTTCAAAGAATATCAATCAACAAGTTAGTAGAAGGAACTTCAACTACAATCAACAGGTTAGTAGATTCGATAATCGTAGGAACTTCTTTAATGGTCAATGTTTCTCATGTCATAATTTTGGACACAACGTTGCTCAATGTGTTGCTTACAAAACTATTATGACTAGAGAAGCACAAAATCAAAGGAATGTGACAGGGATCAAGAAAACTTCTTATAATAACTTTTATCTTCTTGAAAATGAAATATAATGCTCAATCTATAACAACTTTGGCCATGAAGAATTTGAATGCAGGAGTAAATTTCAGCAAATAGCTCAAAAAGAGCAAACTCCATTAAATCCCAAAATATGGAAAAAGAAAGAACCGCAAACAGAAAGATGTAGTATAGCCTTGTATGCAGAAGGACAAGAAAACTAGTGGTACATCGATAGTGGATGCTCAAAACACATGACAGGTAACAGAGAAAAACTTCACTCATATAATGTCTTAGAAAAGGAAAAGAGTGTCTCATTTGGAAATGACTCCTGCTGTCATAAAAGGTAAAGGCTATGTTTTCTTGAAAGAAAAAGTTAAAGCTGGGAATGTTATGTATGTTGATGGCTTAAAGCATAATCTGTTGAGTGTGAGTCAAATGTGTGATCAAGGAAATGAAGTAGTGTTTCAATCAAATGGATGTGTTGTTCGTGAGCTTGATACAGGAGAAATTGTGATTAAAGGGACAAGAACTCCAAACAACCTATACAAATTCAAGGGAGGACAACAACAGTGCTATCTAAGCAAAAAATGATGAAAACTGGCTATGGTACAAAAGTTTGGGACATCTAAGCTTTTCTCAAATAAGAAAAGCATGCAAATTCCAGACTGTTCATGATCTTCCAAATATCAACATTCTTGAAAATACTACATGCAAATCATGTCAATTCGATAAGCAAACCAGATCTCAATTCATCGAAAAGGAAGGGTCAGCTAGTAAGCCTCTTGAACTTGTTCATACTGATTTATGTGGTCCATCAAGGAAAAAGTTACCTCGTGGAGAAGAATATTTTATACTGTTCATTGATGAATTTTTCAGAATGTGTTGGATAAGTCTTCTAAAGCATAAAGATGAAGCATTTGAAAAGTTCAAAGCCTTCAAAGCTTTGGTTGAAAATGAATCAGATCGCAAAATCAAATGCCTCAGATCTGATCGAGGAGGGGAATTTACCTCAGACGAATTCTTTGACTTTTGTGAACAACATGGAATAAAAAAGTAGTTCTCCACTGCAAGGACTCCTCAACAAAATGGAGTGATAGAAAGGATGAATGGAACTGTTCAACAAATGGCTCGTGCTATGCTAGATGAATCTGGAACTCCCGCAACCTTCTGGGGTGAAGCTGCATTCGCCGCCGTCACTATTCTCAATCAAGCAAATGTTCAGGTAAACAACACTCAAACTCCACATGAAATTTGGTATGGTAAGACTCCAACTGTAAAATACTTCAAAGTTTTTGGAAGCAAATGATACATCAAAAGGATTGATGAAAAATTTGGTAAGTTTGAACCCAGAGCAGATGAAGGTATTCTTCTTGGCTACTCTTCTCGAAGTAAAGGATATAAATGTTACAACAAAAGACTTGGAAAAATTATTGAAAGTATTGATGTTGTGGTTGATGAAGCATGCAAAAACCCAAAACAGATAAAAACCGAAAATTATGATAATGAAGAAGATGAGGATCATTTTCCCACATCAAATCACATTGATTCTGAAGAAGAAACCAATGAAGCACCAGAAGAAGAAATAAAGATAGAAGAATAGTCTCCGTCCAGGTATGTTCAGAAAAATCATCCAGAAACTCAAATCTTAGGAGAAAAAGGGGCAGGTGTGCAGACTAGAAGAACCATTGCCGAAGTTTCAAGCTATCTAGCATTACTATCTTCCACTGAACCTCAAAATGTAAATGAAGCATGCAAAGATGAATGTTGGGTCAAGGCCATGAATGAAGAACTTGAGCAAATTGAAAAGAATAATACTTGGAAATTAGTTTCTAGACCTCATGATAAGAATATCATAGGAACTAAATGGATATTCAAAAACAAGCTGAACGAAAATTGAGAAGTTATTAGAAACAAGGCCAGACTTGTTTGTAAAGGATATGCTCAACAAGAAGGTATAGACTTTGAAGAAACTTTTGCACCTGTTGCTAGACTTGAAGCCATCAGAATGTTTCTTGCTCGTTCTAGTTTTCAAAAATTCAAAGTATACCAAATGGATGTAAAATCTGCCTTTCTTAATGGAGACTTGGAAGAAGAAGTCTATTTTGAACAACCAGAAGGATTCATTCGTGGAAATGATGCAAAACTTGTATGCAAACTCAGGAAAGCTCTCTATGGTCTAAAACAGGGTCCAAGGGCATGGTATTACCGTCTTGACAAATATCTCCACCAACAGGGTTTTTCAAAGGGGTCAACAGATAGCAATCTATATACAAATATAGACACTGATAAATTGCTAATCATTGTTGTGTATGTTGACGATATCATTTTTGGTAGTTATGAAGAATCCATGAATCAGAATTTTGCTTCAGTAATGCAGCAAGAATTTGAAATGTCCTTGCTTGGTGAGCTTACCTACTTTCTTCGTCTACAAGTTCAACAAAATAAAGGTGGTATTTTTCTCTCACAAACCAAATATCTCAAGCAAAACCTGAAAAAGTATGACATGGAAGATTCTAAACCAGTATGTACTCCAACAGTAACAGGATGTAGTCTCAGTTCAAATGATAAATCTGCAACGGTGCATCAACCAACTTACAGATCCATGATTGACAGTCTACTTTATCTAACAGGTACCTGACTAGAATAGTTGGATGATTCCAAGCAAATCCAAAGGAATCACACCTTCAGGCAGTCAAAAGGATTTTCAAATATTTCCAAGGAACACAAAACTTTGGTTTATGGTATCCTAGAGATACAGATCTTACACTTCATGCATATACAGATGCAGATTGGGCAGGAAGTGTTGATGATAGAAAAAGCACTAGTGGTGGTGCATTCTATATGGATTCCAGGTTAGTGTCTTGGTTCAACAAGAAACAAAGTTCGATTGCATTATCTACCGCTGAAGAAGAATATGTGGTTGCTGCATCTTGCCGCACACAACTACTTTGGATGATGCAAACAATGCAAGACATTTAGATCACATGTACTCCACCCATCTCCACTCTATGTGATAATTCAAGTGCCATCAGTGTTTCAAAGAATCCAGTTATGCACACCAAGACCAAGCACATACCCATCAAATATAATTTTCTATGTGAACAAGTGCTTGAACAAAAGGTCAAATTGGAGTATGTTCCGTCCAACGAATAGGTTGCTGATATATTCACTAAACCACTGCCCATAGAGACATTTGAATATCTCAGACAGACGCTGGGAGTAGTTGCTGCATCATCCTGCTGTTAAAATCCATTTTTCAGAAAGGTGGTTATATGCGAGTTTCATGAAGTGTAGTAGCATATATATGCTGGTTTCTGTGGGTACAGTCGCGTATATGTTGGTTTGAGGAAAAGTAGTGGGCCAAACTTAGGGGTCTGATATGGTTTAGTGAATTATCTGCTCTACTTGATGATAGTTACAGTTTGTTGATGACATGTGGAAATATGTTGGCTCTCATAAGATGTTGATAACTTGATATATATCTAACTGGTGATGATGCCTTGATAACTCTTTTGATATATGAAATGATCATATCTAACAGTGAACATCTGACACAGGTTCAAGGGGAGCATATGCTTCTAATAATGCACTGTTGGCATTATCTTAGAAGATCTTGGTGCAGATTTTTGTTTCAGATGGAACAGGTTTAAGGGGAGAACATGGTTGCTAGTCTGGATGCTGATTTACAAATGTTGCTGATGATAGTTGCTGATGACTATCATGGTCTTGTTTCAAATATTTGGTCTCTATTATATATGTCATATATATCTTTTAATGTAACGGTCATGAAAAAGACCTAATTTGTAACCCCACTATGCATGGGATAGATAATGTAATGGTTCTTGTCTTTGTCATATATAAACAATTGATATATCCCCACTTGGTTGGGAGACGGATGTATGTATGACTCATTGATGATAGGAACGTCATTTGTGATGCATGTATAGAGTCATGTCCTTCTTTTAGAACATCTTTTTGCAAACCTTGCCTGTGCTTCGGGGGAGCATATCAGAAAATTCAGCATGCACTGAGGGGGAGCATAACCCTTTGCCCTTGATGTCAAAGGGGGAGAGTGACTTGGCGTGGTTGTTGCCATCGAGTCCAAAGGGGGAGATTGTTGGCATTATGACACAGGTGTTGTCCTTGATGGCAACTCTCTCAAATGACAGATCACAATACAACAAGTTAACAACTCAAAGTTACAGATCAAACTTCACAGAATGAAGAAAGAGAGGTATATGCAAGTTCACCATTGGCCAAGCCGTGTATACACGTGGGTTCATTGTATACAAGCCGCGTATACGTACACGCACTTTCACAAAAGGAAAAGCGTGTATACCTTAGAAAACTAAGTTTTTGGTCCGAAGTATTTGGTCCATGGTATTTTGATCCATGGTATTGGTCCAAGGTATTGGGTCCGAGGTATTGACCCTAGGTGTTTGATCTAAGGTATTGGTCCTAAGTGGTTTTGGTCCATGGTATTGAGAAAGGCCTAAAACTATAAAAGGAGGAGAAGATCATTAGGCCAAAGCACTCAAGCGTTGAATATCTAATGAAGAGTGAGATCTAATATGCAGGTTATTGGGTTATGGTGCATTGTTGGATCTGAACCAAGGAGGAACCTTAGCAGTTGATTGAGGATAAGATCTAATGATGGATCGGGATCTTAAGGCATAAAGTGAACTATTATGTGTTTTTTCTCATGAATATTCTAGATCTGAATATTGACACATATATTATTCTGTAAATGATATGATCTAGGTATAACTGAAGTCTGGTATAGCTGCAGAATTATGAATTAATATTTGTAGATGTATACGCTGGTTGGCTTTGAGGAAAGCACGTATACACGCAAGTTCGACACAAGAAAGTAGTGTATACCTTATTATCTATGTTTTAGTTGATGTTGTTTGTTGTTGCAGTGTTCTGGGTTCTGGCTTAGGTTCTGGGTTACTGTATTCTGGTGACAACATTCTGAATGATCAGATTGATGGACAGGTTGATTGATTCGGTTGTGGGTGGCTCAAAAGGAAATTGGTTGATGCAGATATATTTGATGATTGAATGATGTTGTTGATGGATCCAGTCTGAAAATTTATGAAACGTGGTCCCTGAAGAAAATAGAAGGTTGTAGCCTTCTGTAGGTCGGCACCTACGTACTAGTAAACATATCAGCTACTACAAGAGCTAGGGGTTGTAGCTCCCTTTCTGTAGACGCTGGAGAATGAGAGAAGGTTGTAGCATTTTGCAGGTAGAAGCCTGCGTACTAGTATAAGACTGCACCAGTACAAAAATTGTAAATTGAATTCTCTTATTATTAAAAGAAGACAGAGACGATTGTAGTAGGTGGTTTTCACCCACATTTGGTTTCCACCTTATATCTTGGCATTCATGTGTGTTTCTTATGCGTGATGATCTGTTCTGTTTTCACTGCACCTGGTTACTGTTTATATGGTTATGATGCACTGATTAAAGATCAATATATGAAGAATTAATTGAATCATAAGTTTGCTGGATATACGCTAGTTGCACTAAACACAATTGCGTGTACACGCGAGTTCCCTTAACTGAAGTAGCATATATGAATCTAATTATGGAAATGAAAAATTATTAGTTTGATAACACTGATTCACCCCCCCTCTCAGTATTATTTCCAACATGAAGAAGAACACTAATAACTTAAGTAAAGAAGATTTTTAAATTTGGCAACTAGGGCCAAACATCATTTTGGACAGCTCTTATGAGGCAGCTGATATTTTTCTTAGATTCTTCTTTCCGAGAGGTGTAGGATTGATCTAAAGATCATCCCATTCTGACATGTACAGATATAGTTATGAATTTATTTTGATTATGGACAAATTGTCAAAGTCAGCCAGCCATCAAATTAGCCTCCTCTAGTCTTCAACGTTGCATATCAATACAACGTGCCTCCTCATTTTATCATCACTCTCATTCATCTTTCTCTCTCTCATCTTGATTGGGTATAGATTTCTGGGCTTCACTCTCTCTCCACACATGCGAAGGATGCTCTGATTTTCTAGCTATTGCGTTGACCAAATTTGACTGAAATTCCAAGAGGCCAAAATTTTAGAAGGCTAACTTTGACTAGCGTTGACCCTATTTGGCTGCAGTTTTGTGAGGGAGACTTCTGTTTGGGCAGGCAGCAATTCTGGGCACGAAATCTGAGGTTATTTGACCCCAGTTTTGACCAACGTTAACTGCCCTAGTTTCAGTTGTTGTGTTGACTTCTGTTGACCAGTTTTGACTGGTTACTTTCAGACTATCTTGGGCTGCATTATCTTGCTATTGGAGGCCAAGTTGACCAAGGTTGAGTGAGCTATTTAAGAGGTCAATTTCAGCCCTGTTGACTAGCATTGACTTTCTATTTAGGGCTTTCTGTTTCTGCTATTTTGACTGATCAGTTTGGGCAAGTGAATATTGTAAATTGTACTCTCTCTCTGCAGAACTTTGAAGAATTACAAGAAGAATTGATTAAGGGTTTCCCCACATTGGGGTTTGTTCTTAGCTGGTGCCATATCTTGTGTCCTCTTGTGTTGGCTTGTCTTCTACTGTTATTATTTATGTTCTATTTGCATTTTACTATCATGTTGATGTGATTGCTATACTGGATATAATATTGGGCTAATAAAGAAAATTGAAGTAAAATTGCTCTAAGCATAGAACATACCATTGTTACACTAGAATTAACATGGTCAGCGCTGAGGTGAAGACAAAGCTCAAGCAAGAGTAAAGAGCTATCACTAAGAGGAGCAATCACTGATCAAGAACAAGTCTCATTGGCCTCCACATCCTACTTCAAGTCTGATGATAAGCTTCATGATAAGTTTGATTATCATGCATGGAAGATGTGTCAGTGTCTTGATTTGACTTTAGAAGAGCAAGATGTCATGGATTAGTGCAGGGAAGGATTCTGGAACCTCCTTCAAATGCACCGGCTGCTGCTAAGACAAAGTACAAGAAGGGTGAAGTCAAAGCCAAGAAGATCATCAAGGATTCTATTCATAAGCACTTAGTTGCTTACATCTCCGATTTGAATACATCAAAAGAGATATATGACAGGTTGGTTGGCATGTTCAAATCTAGCAATGCAAATCAAATTCTTTTCCTCAAGAACAAACTGAAGGATATAAAGAAGGGAAAAGGTGAGGATATTCAATCCTACTTCATGAGGATTACCGAGATAAAAAATGATATTCTTTCGATTGGTGAAGCTATTGCTGATAGGGAGCTCACTCTTATTGCCCTTGGAGGTCTTCCTCCCGAATGGCATGTGTTCAACACTACTATTCTCAATAACGATAAAATTCCCGGTTTTGAAGAATTGTTGACTAGATGTTCTCAAACAAGGATGATGGAATTAGAGATGCCTTCAAATAGGAATAATCCTACCGCATTCTCTGCTCATGCCAAGAGGAAGAAAAATGCAGGTTCAAAGAAGCAAAGTCAAGGAAGACAGGGATTCAAAAATGGAAGATGCTTTGTTTGCAACAAGTTTGGTCACTATGCCATGGAGTGTCCAAATAGAAGGGACACATCTCATGATGATGATCATAATCATTGCAGGGGCAACAACAATAATCAAAGGAATGGCAGGTTCAACAACAAAGGGAAAAGGAATGCTTCCGCTACTCAATTTGGAAATTATCGAGTTTCTAAAAGAACAAGAAACTCCAGGTATGATGAATCTAATGTTGTAAATTCTAAGCAAAAGGAATTTTATCTTATATCTGCCCTCTCTACTACCTCTCCTCCAAATACTTTGGGAAATTAGTTGATTGAGAGTGATGCCTCAAGGCACTTCACAGGGTACAAGGAAGCTCTTTCAACAAGAAGTACTATATGTACTTGATCTAAAGAAGAATCTAGTGTCTATCTCGGCGATGGAAGACAAAGGACTCAAGGTGGCATTCATTGATGAAAAGGTACGTGTGCGGAAAAGAAATTTCAAAGAAGCATTTACTCTTGGATTTAGGGTTGACAATTTATATCAAGTTGGAGAAAGTCCACTGGGAGCCATGTCTTGCGACACATCTCTTCAATCCAAACAATGGCATCGAAGATTTGCTCATCTTCACTCTAAGGCTCTACCTGATGCAAGGAAGATGGTTACAGGTATGCCCGAATTCAAAATAGAGCATGAAGGTGTATGTTAGGGATGTGCCGAGGGAAAACATACAAGGGGACCATTCCCCTCAAGTGATAGCAAAGCCACAAACATTTTGCAATTGGTTCATTTTGATCTATTTGCTATGTTGCTTGTGACCTCATTAAGAGGATATTTATATTATGCTGTCTTTTTGTGGATGACTTCTCTCACAAAACTTGGATATATTTCTTGAAGAAGAAGGACGAAATATTCTCATGGTTTCATGCCTTCAAAGCCTTGGTGGAAAATCAAACAGGGAATAAGATCAAGATATTAAGGACCGATAATGGTGCTGAGTATGAGTCAAATGAATTCAATGACTATTGCAGGGAAGTTGGCATTAAAAGGGAGACCACCACTGCATATACTCTTGGAGCAAAATGGTGTTGTTGAAAGGAAGAATCGTTCCATTATAGAAGCCACTTGTGCCATGCTTCATGATCAAAGACTTCCAAAGTTCCTATGAGGAGAAGCCGCCAACACTGTTGTGTACGTTCAAATCGATGCCCTCATTAAGCATTGGACTCCAAAACTCCTGAAGAAGTTTTCACCAATAAGAAACTTGATGTTTCTCATTTTAGAATTTTTGGTAGCACATAAGCTTTCATGTGCCAAAAGAAAAGAGAAGTAAATTGGAGGCATCTGGGAAGAAAGGAACTTTTGTGGGCTATAGTGAAACTTCTAAGGCATATAGAATCTATGTGCTTGGTCAAAGAGAAGTAGAGTTGAGTCATGATGTCAAATGAATTCAATGACTATTGCAGGGAAGTTGGCATTAAAAGGGAGACCACCACTGCATATACTCTTGGAGCAAAATGGTGTTGTTGAAAGGAAGAATCGTTCCATTATAGAAGCCACTTGTGCCATGCTTCATGATCAAAGACTTCCAAAGTTCCTATGAGGAGAAGCCGCCAACACTGTTGTGTACGTTCAAAATCGATGCCCTCATTAAGCATTGGACTCCAAAACTCCTGAAGAAGTTTTCACCAATAAGAAACCTGATGTTTCTCATTTTAGAATTTTTGGTAGCACATAAGCTTTCATGTGCCAAAAGAAAAGAGAAGTAAATTGGAGGCATCTGGGAAGAAGGAACTTTTGTGGGCTATAGTGAAACTTCTAAGGCATATAGAATCTATGTGCTTGGTCAAAGAGAAGTAGAGTTGAGTCATGATGTCACCTTCGATGAGGATGCTGCCCTAAGGAAGATTAGCAACCTTCGTATTCCAAGGAAGGACAAAGAAGCAAATGTAGGAAATAAGGGAGATTCGCAGGATGAACTGATGCCCGATGTTGAAGAACCGATGGATCCCAGTGATCCTCCTCCTCATGAGCCCTCCTCCTCCAAAAGGAGACCCTCATGGCTGAGGGAAACTCTTGAAGATGCTGAGAGACATGTTGCACCGAGGGGGGCATTTCGTGAGAGCAAGAAACCTAATAAGTACCAAGGGTACTTAACTACTATGAACACCATTATTCAGTCTGAACCTTGCTCATTCGAAGAAGCTGTGAAGCAACAAGTATGGAAGGATGCAATGAACGAAGAGTACGAGTCAATTATGAAGAATGATGTCTAGGATGTGGTCCCTAGACCCCAGGACAAATCTGTTGTCACCTCTAAATGGCTCTACAAGGTCAAGCATGGTGCTGGTGGAAGTGCTGAGAAGTTCAAGGCCAGATTTGTTGCTTGAGGCTTCTCTCAAAAGGAAGGTGTAGATTATGATGAGATATTAGCACCCATTGCTCGCTACACCACCATCCATTTGATTATAGCCCTTGTTGCCTCGCAAGGATGGAATCCACACCAAATGGATGTCAAGACTGCCTTCTTGCATGGTTCACTTACGGCGGAAGTCTATGTGGAACAACCTGAGGGGTTTCAAGTTCAAGATTGTCAGACACGTGTATGCAGGTTGAAGAAAGCCCTCTATGGGTTGAAGCAAGCACCTTGGGCTTGGTATGAGAGGATCAATAGCTATTTGATGAAGCTAGGATTTACAAGAAGTGAAGTTGATCCGAACCTTTACTTTAAGGTTGAGAATGATAGACCTCTCATCTTGGTACTCTATGTGGACGATCTCTTTCCAACAGGTGCAGACCCTCTTATTCATCAATGTAAGAGAGAGTTGGCTTCCGAATTTGATATGAAGGACCTAGGACTGATGCATTACTTCCTAGGGTTGGAGGTTTGGTAAAAGGCAGGGGAGATTTTCCTTTCTCAAAGAAAATATGTTGTGAAGCTACTTGAAAGATTTGGGATGGTGCACTGCAAGTCCGTGACTACTCCAATGGAACTTAACTTCAAGAAGTTATGCGGAAGTGCTGTTGGGCTAGATTTGGGAAATCCTTCTGAGTATTGTCAACTCATAGGGGCCCTGATGTTCTTGGTGAACTCCCGTCCAGGCATATGTTTTGCAGTAAACATATTGAGTCAGTTTATGGTCGAGCCTCATCATATACATTGGGTTGCTGCCAAGAATCTCTTGAGATATCTATGGGGCACAATCACTTATGGACTGAGATACATTGCCGAGAATGTGAGGCTCCATAGTTACTTTGATGCAGACTGGGTTGGGAGTGTGGTGGATTGCAAAAGCACATCAAGATGTTGCTTCTCTCTAGGTTCTGCTTCAATATCATGGATGAGTAGGAAGTAGAAGTCGGTTGCTTTAAGCACTGTTGAGGCTGAATATATTGCTGCTAGTTTCTGTGAAGCTATCTGGTTGAGGAAGCTCTTTAGTGAGCTGTTTGGACATGTGCTGGATACCACTGTGAACTTCTGTGACAACCAAAGTGGGATTCGCCTTTCTGAGAATCTAGTGTTTCATGATCGCTCCAAGCATATTGATATCAGGTACCACTTTATCCGGGATATTGTACAACGGGGAGCAATAAGGCTCCATCATATTGGGACCGATGAGTAGGTCGTTGATATTCTTACGAAGCCCCTTGGGAAGGTCAAATTCTTAACCTTTCGTGAACAACTTGGAGTCATGGAGAGACCCTCTTATGAGGGTCTAGTATGAGATGGATAGTGAGCTTTGGGAGCTTCGGGGGGTTTGGGGTACTTCTTGGAGCAATGAGCGACCATAGGGTGACTCACCCTCCCCTAGTGGTGTGCTGTGTACAGAGTGAATGGTTCACCTTCCCCCGTGATACCCCATGGTGACATATGCATAGGCTGAGTGGTTCACCCTCCCCTATGGCATATGAGCAGGATGAATGGTTCACCTTCTCTTGCCAACACATCCGACCCATGTAGTCCGAGACTCATGGGAAGTACCTCTCATCCGGCCAATGAGTAGGGAAATAAGGATAGGGACCATAGTACTACCGATGAACGCATCGTGTACTACCGTACTCCCTATGTTAGGATGTTGATAATAATCTAGGATCAATGGAAACTGACTACGGGTCGGTTAAGAGTGGTATGACACACTCTCTGTTGATGGAGACTGACTTTGGGTTAGTTAAGAGTAGTATGACACACTCACCGTTGATGGAAATCGACTTTAGGTCAGTGGAAAATGGTATGATACATTCTCGATCATTTCTTCTTTCTTCATGGTTCAAGCAGAGCAATGCAGTGACAGGGATGGTACAGATTGTTACACAGTTTGGCAGGTGATGTTCTCCCTAGTTGAGAGGGAGTGTTAAATTTGGCAACTAGGGCCAAACATAAGTTTAGACAGCTCTTATGAGGCAGCTGATATTTTTCTTGGATTCCTCTTTCAGAGAGGTGTAGGATTGATCTAAAGATCATCCCATTCTGACATGTACAAATGAAGTTATGAATTTATTTTGATTGTGGACAAATTTTCAGGGTCCACCAACCATCAAATTAGCCTCATCCAGCCTTCAACATTGCATATAAATACAAGGTGCCTCCTCCTTATTTTATCATCACTCTCATTCATCTTTCTCTCTCATCTTGATTGGGTACAAATTTCTGGGCTTCTCTCTCTCTCCACATGTGCAAAGGAAGGCCTGATTTTCTAGTTGTTGCGTTGACCAGATTTGATCGAAATTTCAGGAGGCTGAAATTTCAAGAGCCTAAAATTTTAGGAGGTTGACTTTGACCAACGTTGACCCTATTTGACTACAATTTTGTGAGGGAAACTTTTGTTTGGGCAGGCCACAATTCTGGGCACGAAAACCAAGGTTGTTTGACCCCAGTGTTGACCAGCGTTGACTGCCCTAGTTCTGGTTGCTACGTTGACTTCTGTTAACTAGTTATTTTCAGACTGTTTTGGGCTACATTATCTTGCTTTTGGAGGTCGAGCTGTTTTGGAGGTCAATTTCAGCCCTGTTGACCAACGTTGACTTTCTGGTTAGGGCTTTCTGTTTCTGCTGTTTTCACTGATCAATTTGGGCAAGTGAATATTGTAAATTGTACTCTCTGTTGAACTTTTGAAGAATTATAAGAAGAATTGATCAAGGGATTCCCCACACTAGGGTTTGTTCGTGGCTGGTGCCATATCTTGTGTCCTCTTGTGTTGGTTTGTCTTCTACTGTTATTGTTTATGTTCTATCTGCATTTTACTATCATGTTGATGTGATTGCTATACTGGATATGATATTGGGTTCATAAAGAAAATTGCTCTAAGCATAGAACATACCTTTGTTATCCTAAAATGAACAAAGATTCTAATCAAACGTTATAAAAAACACTCACAAGCAATTACTAATTGAAGAGAAATCACCTAATACTTGATGCCCTAGATTTCTCAACATTATTGGCATTGATCTGATAAATGATAGCAATGGATTTGTCAGCCTAGTTATTGATTCAACTCAAAATTCGTAGAGCAAGACAAGGCCTTTAATCCCAATTATTTAAAGTGTAAAATGAACCTACATAGCATGTGAAATGTAATAGGACATTCTCTCTAGCACTCAGTCATTAGGCTGATTCTCTAAGAAGGAAATGCCTTCTATTCTCAATTGGCCACTGATCAAAATAGTAACATAAGGCACATTTGGGTCTTGTTACACAAAATCTATCAGTCCTTAGAGAGGGAAACCCTACAAGACAAAGACTTAGACTAAGTGTAAACAATGGGACAATGGCCCACTGTCACCACAACTAAGTTCCCCTGCTCTTTACGGACTTTCACCGATGGGAGGAGTCTCAGTAAGGTAATAATCACCTTTAATAGACATTCTAGGCATTAAGGTGCAAGATGATGAATTAGGACCTCTCAAGGTATGCTTAATGTTATGATATAATGCTTCAAAAGGAACTCCGCTCCTTATGAGAGACCTAGAAATGAATTGCACAAGATATAGGGTTTCATGAATTATCGTGGATGAAGGTACTCCAGAGATCAAGGCTAAGGAGAAGGTGCTTCTTATGATATAATTTACCAAGTACTAAGCTCATACAACCCTCAAAAAAGTCCCCAAAATGAGGAAAACTAGCTAGGGTTTCCCTCTTAGGGCAAGACCTGGGGCAAGAGATTTTATGGATGAAATCCAAGTGGATGCCCACCGAACTTCGAGTTCAAGTAGTCAAAACCCTAGGCTTGATGTTCAGGCTCTTGGACTCCCACCAAACCTCCTCCTAAGCAATTCACTCTAAGCCCTAGATAGTCATCCTACCTTAAGAGGACCGAAATTTCAAGAGGAGAATTATGGAGAAAAATTGAGTTTGACCACCAAGGACTTGGATTAGTGCCTTGTCCTTTGGGCATATGGAGTCATAGGAAGCTTAAAATGAGCTAAATCATTTCTAAGGAGGCTTAAAATTGATGCCCTGGATACCAAGTTTAAGCATTTACCCACTTCCACAGATAATGTAGTTTTATGGAGAGTAAAAGGATTCCTCCACTAGGAACATTCATTACATGCCATACAATGAATAATATATGCAATACTCAACTAGAAAGCTTTTTCAAGGATTAATTTTTAATAATATGGGCACAATTAACACATTCTAGAAGTAGCAATGCCATACATTAAACAAATTCAAGAGAAAAATTCCATCAACATGAAACACTTACAAGATGACATGCAATATATCCATCCATCATCCAAGAATAGCTCCAAAGACAACCGAACTAGCTCCAAATGTCAAAATGCATCCAAAAAATTCTCCAATAGCTAAAGAAACAAGTGCGAGTTCTTCTCAAGAGATCAAATTCCAAGTGTGATGATGATGATAGACTCAAATGAGGTCTCATCTATTTATACATGTTCCATCAAGTCTAATTTTAGGCTTGAAGCCCCTCTTAGTTGTCAAATGGAGGACAAAACTACTTGTGGTTACAAGCCAGCTACCAACCACACAACCAATGTACAATCATGATGATAAACCCACAAGAGGGCCAAAATGTTGATGTCATCACTGCATGGGCCTCGTGGAGGCATGCATTGAGCTCTCCTTGTGCCAAACTAAAGGAAGAGGGCTCCAAAATCCATCCTCTAGGGGTTGGCCCCTATATGTCTATGCAAATCAACATGTGGAGCCCAATTTTGTGTTTGGGGCACAAAATGGGTTTCACGGGTCTCCTGGTGATAGAATAAATTGAATCTGCTTCATCGTTGAGAGCTCGGAGAATGGTGCTAGCCCTCACACATCTCAAAGGGTGAGACAAACCTCATTTGGGCCTCGTATTAGCTACCAAACCATCTGTATACTGCTAAGCTGGTTGGGGCATGCTAGTCCAAGTGCATTATCTCATGAATGCTATAGAGGAAAGTGAAAACTGTTGTGGCGCCGTAGGTGCCCATGGATTGGGATGATGGTGCTCTACAAGTAACAAGAGTCCCATGGCTCTCAACACTTCACCTGGAGGGTGTCATATGCTCCTCTAGTGGACTTAGGCCCTAGTTTAGTTGCCCAACCCATGATGAAACCACCTGCCAATCACACAATGTCCAGTGTTGCATCCTCACCATCAGGTACAATAATTCATTAGTGCATCTAAGTGAACCAAGCTTCTTAATCAAGGGCATATTGAGACTTCATATGGGGCTTCTCTTCCAATTTTGGGGCTTTGATCTCGTAATAATGTTACCTCCCTATGTAGGAGTGGTTAATAGATAATCCTATTAGGTGTTCCCAGCCCCTAATGGGAAAGACATGTCCCTGGTTCATCCTTCAAATAATAGGTGGCATGTGAATGATGACGAAATGGATGGTGTCACAGGTGTCTCAAGGCCAAATGCCATGGGTACAAGGATAAATATGATGAGGGAGGCCCACATATTGGGCATACATATGTGAGGAGGAAGCAATCGTGGTTACATGAGTTACCCCAACCTTTGTTTTTCCACCCCTCTTTATTTGCCTTTTGCCTTCTCTTAATTTTTCTTTGTATTACTACTCGAGGCTCCAAGAAATGAGAGCATTCTGTGAATGATGTATAGCCATTATTACCCCCTTAAGATGGGGTAGTTCATCGCCCACTAGGGGTTGGGACGTCCATGGGTTCCTTAATGATGTGGGGGCACTTATGGGCCCTAGGAACCAGGGTGATGGCGATAATGAGAAGGGGTAGAACTCACATTTGACTTTTTCCCATGTGCTATATCAAATGTCCCGACCATCTTTTGCATTTTATGATTCTTCTTTTTCTTTTGTTTCTTGCTTGTGGCCATGATATGCTTTTAACTTTCTTTTATTGCATCAACCTTCGCTGCAACATTTCCAGGCCCAATCCAAATATGTGGACAAGGGGAGGGGTGTGTCAATGCCTTATAGACCCAAAGAAGGAAAATGATGAAATAGGGGTTGTAATGTGTGGAGGGGAGTGTAAAATGTGGAATGGGAAAACGAGACCATGCTACCAAAATCAACGTTTTCCAAGTAGTGCCCTTCCTAAAGCCATAGGCCAATAGGGGAGATCCCACGAGACTAGGATTGAAGATTAAGCCCCCATTTAGAGTGAGGGAACAAGACCATGGTCAAAGCCCTTCCTTCTTCCAAGTCACCCAATAATCCATGCCCAAAATTCCCAATGAAAAACATAACTTTTGGGTTGGATTGCCCACCTTCTAGCATATGCTCTCGATAGATGGGCAAGGAAACACACAATTGATGTAGGGAGGAAAGATAAGTGGTACATCACATCAGCTATGAGGTGGCTCTTAGGGGCTGTTGGCTGCCGGCTGAAGAAGATGATAAGGTGAAAAGCTCTCCTAGGGGTTCCTACTTTTGGTGGGTAGCAAGTCTAAACAAGCATAGTAGAATAACCAACATGAAAGGGGATATTTTCAATAAACTCTGGATAATGTATTGATTTGTCCAATTGTGTGCCTTTGAACCAACACCATACCTTTACCACATCTTAGCATGCCAAAACAAAGTTGGGACAAACTTTCTTCAATGCTTGTCCCATCACCCTCCTAAGTAGCCAACATCAATCTTCATTGCAACCAACCTCTTGCACCCAACCAATGATGAACATTTGGTGTGTCAATTTTTTTAGCACCATCACCAAATCCAATTGGGCAACAACTTAGCATCTAGATCATCAAACAACTTATGGTGCCATCTTAGCAGCAACTTAGTAATCCATGCCACCACTATGTCATAGCTTAAATAGATCATGCAGATGACAGGTTGGGTGATCCGAATTGACTAGCTCAGGATATGTGCTAGTGACCAATCCACCCAACTCAACGCACACAGAAGCCAACCTAATTTCATGGAATGAGGCAGTGATCATCCTCATTTATCGTGCCCCAAGGACAATCATTAGGAATTACCTCGATTGTATCACATATACTTGTCAATATTCTTCGATAGTAGAGTGATTATGTGTTTTTTGGACCTTTTTGAGATAAAGATCCATAGCAATTTCTTGATAATTGTGTAATTAAGTTAGGGATAAACAACACAAGTAATGAAATATCAGTGAATAATAAAAGTAATAAATAAGATAATAAATTAATTGATTAGGAGACGTAACCTTTCACTTAAAGGTATCAAGGCACCCCCCATAAACTTATTTATTCAAGGGCCTTGTTACCCACCCACATGTATGGGTAATCCTACCATGATCCACATATAGCTAACCTCACATCTCTCATGATCCATAGATAGCCAACAAGCAGCCCTACCATGATCCATATATAGCCAGCCTCAAATGTCTCTCATCTACTCTCAGATGTATTCGTTCATCTTTTGAAGGCAGGTCATCTATTTTGAGCTAGATTAACCATTTTTGTATTAAATTGTTTTAATTTAATGTTCAAAGGCATTCTAGTATGCATCATAGTTGAATGGGATGATACACCACTATATTGCTATACACTTGGTCCCTTGCTTCACCTTGGTGGTTATCATTTTCCCACCCTTTGCTCAAAGATGAGGATAAATGGGAGCCAATAATGGTGACAAATAACAATCAACCCGAGGAATGAAGGTGGATAATAAGGGGCAAGTGAAAAATGGTAGTATGGATTATCATGGACGCGCTATGTCAATTAGTGCCTCCTATTCGTGCAACTCCTGGACACTGGAATGAAAGGCATCAAGAAAGGTCACATAAATGCACTAGAGGCAAGGGATTGTGAAATTTCCTTAATTGCAACAACTAGAAATTAATCTTCTAACTTATGCAGTTTATTTGTCATCATAAATTATTATGACGAATAACGATTCATTCACTATTGCAAGCTTCTCAAATAAAATTCAGGAATTGAGAAAATAATGCACACACAAAATTATGGACACCAACATTTTTGGACAATAGTCTCTACTAAAACCCTAATGTGGGGTAAGCCAGTTCAGTAGATGAGCGTTTATTATTTATAATCTTTAACAATTTGTGAGCAATCAACTACTTTCCTAACACTGGCAAAGCTCCGTGAAATTTTATCTCACACCTCCAACTAGCAAATAGATCTGGAAACTCAAAGTTTCCTTATGCAAATCCAACTCGATTTCCACCTAGTAATTCATACCTCTTGCCTGCAGCTCGCACTAGATCCTACAACATGCACTGGAAACTGAGAATGCTTCGGCAAAATTCATTCCGACAAATGTATTGCCTCCCTCTATCCTTTGAAGCTACTCGCACCTCCTTCGGTAATTATTCCGAAAACTGGAAATGGAATTACTGCTCCAGCAACTCGCACTGTGTGAACTAGCTATTTACACTGCTTACTTCATCCCTCTCTCTGCAAAATAAATTTGACCTTCCTTTGACTTTGAGAATACTAGAAATCATTGTGAAAATCTCCTCTGGAAATCTTCTCCCAAATCCTCAGCTAAAACCCTGTTGTTGGTGTCTCCCTCTGCTTCAACTGTGCCCTTGCTAATTTGTTGCAACTTGGTAAAAGTCGCACTGCTCAAGTGTGTCTCTCCAAACACCATCAACTTGCTCTTATAATCTCTCATTGAGCAATCAACGACCATGATCTAATCACAATCAATGGCTAAGATCATTTTGACTCCATCAAGTGACTTTTTCAGAAGTCTATAGAGAAAATCAATTTTCCTCAATTAATCTGATTTAATTAACCATTTCCCCTAAGTTAGACTTCAGGAAATAATTAATAATTGGCTAATTAATCTAATTGATTTTTTTCTTGTGAAACCTTTTCTGGGTATTGGAGAAAATGTATTCCTCAGCCTCATAGACACCATAGAGACTAGAACACTTGTCCACTGCTACCAAAAACTAACACTCCCTCTTAGTGAGGAAGGTGTTTACCACACTACTCCCATCTTATCCCTGAAGTAGACAAACTTTTCCTTACCCTAGGCCTTTGTGGGAAATTAAGTCATGATTGTTGACCTTGAGATGACCAGATTGAATCTCAGCCATTGAGATCCATGGTTAGAGATTTTAGTCATTGATGAGAAATAAAAAGCATAAAAGGGGGAAGAAGAGGTAAATTCTTTGAGGAGAAAGGAGGAAGAGAAAAGAGCTAAGAAAAACGTGAGCAGGAGGTTGAGAAAGAGGGTGCACTTCCAACGAAAATTTCTAGCAATTACTTGCAACAGTGAGTAATGTTGCCACAAACTCTAGCAGGCCTTTGAGAGGGAAACCCTACAAGGTACAAAGTGTTGCTTTTCCACAATAGTGGTGTCTAGGATAGAATCTTAAATCACTGACGCTACCAAACCAAGTATCACAACAAGTCTACTTTGCACAATGGAATATAAACTACAATAAATCTACTAGTGCACAAAATACACACAATTTTATACAACAACCAAATATTGGTTATATTAATCCAACTAAATAATACAACAGTCTAGGGATCTTGTACCAAAGATAATGACCCTCAAATATCTACTAGTACAAGAATACAAAATTCAAGATAATCTGACGATCTAGCTGATGTAGTGCACCATCACAACTACTTTGTCATACCTTGTACACTGTGGGTCCTTCGCTTCCATTCTGCAACACTTGCCTCTATCAATGCACCAAGTCCATCTGGCCACTGAATCTCGACTATCTAATCTGCCCTCTAACTAATCATAAGTCCATCTATCATCAACACAGGGTCTTCACGCTCACTAGTTGCTCCTTCATCCTTCAAGGCAGCAACACTTGAGACTTCTGCCCACTACTGCTCCTCAACTCTTTTAAGACTTGTGTTCCAACTATAGTCTTCCTGCATTGCTCCAATGAAGACTAACATAGGGTAGGAGGGTTGCCACCTAACATCATAAAATGTTGCTTCTCCAACAATGAACACAAGCTGTCAACAACTGCTCTTCTTGGTTGGCCAAACTAGGTTATGGGGGAGTGGCTCCCCCCCTTTGAATTGCTCCCAGAGCGCGCTTCAAGCGGGAGTGAAATGGGAGTGAACCGAGAGTGCGCTTCCGAAATTTGCTCTCGTCGCGCTCTCGCAAAAAAGATTCGCTCCCTGGTTTTTTCACAAAATTTTTGTCACAAAGATGTTCCAAACACAAAATTTTTTCAAAGAAACAAGACTTGTTTAGTAGGGCAGCGTAATATTCAAGTTTACGGCTCTAGTATTAATATGCAATTCATGGTAATGTTAAATTCTTAAAGTAAAAGTGACATTCTCCTTTATCTTTCATTTTTATCCTTTTAAATTTTTAACATTACCATGAAATGACTCAAGATGTTTGAGTGGTTCCAACCAATGTTGCGAACATCTCGATAACATCCCGATTTTATCTCAAAATCACGATTTTTTGGCCTAACTGATGTTTGTCGATTTTTACTAATATTTTGATGGTATCTTGATTTTGCCGATGTTTGCCGCTTTTTACCGATATTTTCCAATTTTTACGATTTTTTTGTTTTCCAGACCCTTGCTGATTTTATCCCGATGTTGATGTTCACAACATTGATTCCAACCTCATTGGATTTCATATGGAAAAAGTAGAATTTTAGATCTCACTCAAAATCCAACAGACTTATCAATTTTTCAGGATTTCAGGATTGGGGGGATTGCAATATTTCCATTGGATTTTGTCATGTACTAGGGTATGGGACTCGTATTTAATCAAGAGCACCAAGCCCTCTATGTACCTTCATGTTAGTGACATTGGTTGTCGAACTCCTCTATCATGACCCTACTAAAAATGTACTCATTACTCAAACAAAATCCTAACTTGACATGCTACATTTTTTCTATCTTAAGTAAATTGTTTAGAGGGTGATATTAATGACAAAGATCCCAAGATAGGCAATGATTTTGATGATATGTAGCTACTTGTTGTAGCATGACTTTTTTGGATGCTAGAGGCCATCTAGAGCCTATTTGTTGATGTATTTTTAGTTCAGAGATGGATTACACTCTATGCTATTTTGGTTATGTGCACCCTTAAATGCTATATAAATGAGAACATGTAACTTGTGGACGTAGTTGATGAAGATTATAACTTCTAGATGATTGATATTAAATGGTGTAATCCATGTTTTTATGCTATTTATATCTAATTCATCATTCTACATGCTTTTGTTGACATGTATGCACCAAAATATATAAAATATATATTATATAAAAATTCGCTCCCGATTCGCTCCCAAACTTGGAGCTTTTGAACAATGTTGCAAACATCAGCATCGGGATAAAATTGGCAAGGTTTCGGAAAACCAAAAAATCGTAGAAATCGGGAAAATATCGGTAAAAAATTGGCAAACATCGACAAAATTAAGATACCATCAAAATATCAGCAAACATCGGCTAGGTCAAAAAATCGTGATTTGCGATAAAATCAGGACGTTATCGAGATGTTCGCAACACTGCTTTTGAAAATGTCGCTCCTTGCTCCCGCTCCCACTTCCAAGTAACCTCAAGCCAAACCTTGAGCTCCAACAAACTGCCTCTCCTAGCAGCCAAGCGTTGAGAAATCTAGTAGTAGCTAGATTATAGGTGATTTCTCTATCTTGATAACTGCTTGTGATGTATTTTACTTAACTTGATTAGTTTCTTCTTTCACTCGATTATAATTAGTGTTCTTATCATCAAACGACTACCAAAACAATAAAGAACAATGAGACAAGAGGACACAAGATATAGGCAATCAGCCAGGGCCAAAACCTTTCCTCTTGAGAGGAAAGCCCACAAGGACTCTTCTTATAGAACTTCAAGTGACAAATTCCAAGACCTATGACTGTTGACCAAGACCTCTCCAAGACCAAGTCAAACCTCTCATTTGAATAACTTCTTCTAGCGAAGTCAACTCAAGTCAAACCAACTTAACAACTGCTGGAACTCCACCTTCGACCTCAAATTTAGACTTGCAATTCGTGACTGCAATTTCGGCTACTGAAGAAACCCTAGTTTCTGTACGTGTTGGAGAAAAACAGTGCTTTTACCAATCTCTCTCCTTCACTTGGACAATGACTTCTTTCTTCAGTAACTCGGCTTGCTAGATGGCTTGTCTTTCACTTGTTTTCATCCTCCATTAGTGACTACAAAAATTTAGCTTTTGTTGCAAAAGGTAGCCCTAAATATCTCACATGTGTGAGGTGAATGGCCCAAAAACAATCCTTAAAACTTTGCTTTCCTCTTCCTAACATTCTCCTCCCCTTCGCTAGGTTTCCTTTGCTCTTCTACAAACTTGATTGATGTCCTTTGTAAATGAGGTCAAGTTCTATATATATAGTCTTCTTGTTGCATCTTGTAGGCCGACTTGACATTATCATTATGCCGACTTATCTCTTGCGAAGGCCGATTTGTTGCTTGCACATTGACTAGGTCTTGGAGGGACTTTGACTCTATTTTTTGACTCAAATAATTTTCTTTACAATATATAACATGCCCAAAAGGGTCATCCATACATGACAATGACTCAATCGACTTGTAGACTAAATGACAAGCCCTAGAAGCACTCAATGGGTGCTTGACCTAAAAATAAATTTCTCTTCAGCATGAAACCCATGCCTCAAGAATGACAATAATAAATTTATTTTTCTTTTTACAAAATATATATAAAATATTAAAATCATGATTACATGTCATTATGAAGACCAAATCTAGTTACATATTTCAACACTCCCTCTTAACTAAGGAGGTATTCATTATTCATACGAGGTACTTGGACATTCTCAAACTAAGGAATTCTCATAAGACGAGTCAGATTGGTAAGCCATCTCATTAGCTCCTTAGCTTATGCTAGAGCATCTCATCATACCAACCAACATTGTCACATAGCAAGGACTTTACTAACAACTCTATCTCTCCACAAGATCAAAGCTCAATGTTGGCAAGACCAATGACTAATAGACACCATCATCATTGTCTCTCAAGGCACATACCCCACCCAGGTGTTCACAAGGTATGTCCTTTTAGGACAAATCCTATCTTGGAATAACACATCCTCAAGGAATTTCCTCATCGACTACTCTTACATTTGGATGCCTTACCACATCATCAAGGAGTATCGGAATCAATCACAGATGCTTACCCAATCCTCCGTTCTTTCTTCACAATATGAAGACAAGAATGATGTGTCTATCTCTCCCTCTCAACTAGGGAAGATATACTCATTCCTATAAAAGGAATATACCCAAGCTCCCTCTTAAATAGGGACTTGATTCCAAGCTCCCTTTTAACTAGGGACTTGTTTCCAACAACAACCCTCTGCTCTTTGGTGGAGATCATGGTACCTTTAGCTGCTTGTAGAGCTCCTCCTTTCAATGTCATGAATTTGTCTCCATCATTATGGCGCCTTCATCTTCTAGGTTCTCTTCATAGGGCATCGACCATCCATCACTTTCCTTCACGAACTATATCAGTCATGTCATCTTTTTCTTCATCAGAAAGTGATCTTCTAGTCCACATCTGGCTTTTCTTCATCCAACTACCTTTTCCAAGTAATGTTACTGTCAGGATCTTCCATCCATTCTCAGTTGTAGGTGACATCTATAAATCTATTTTGGTAGCCCTATTTCAACCCAACCAAACGTTCAAAAATAAAAATGAACATTAAATCAAATTTACCTTTTATGATGGCCTTTCATCATGACATTTTCTTACTTGCAACATCAACATCCTGCACATTCATAAACACATCTCTAACACATTCAATGTCAAGGGTCTCTTTTCTTTATAGAGTTCATTAGAGTCTTCATACTCCCTATGGAGATGTCATAGCTAGTTCTTTATCAAATGTTGATTACTTATATTATGTGACTATAGTTGCATTTTTTTCACGAATTCTTCTTCCTTTCTTCACATATTGCTCCTCAAGAACTTCTATACATAGTTCCTCCATTTTTGTCAACCACCTCATATTCCATATGAGGACATATTATGTTGATTTCATCTAGTAAATATGTGAAATAATTCGCCTTTCATGCATCTTCCAAAGGAAGAGATCCTTCTTCTTTGATCATGTTCATACGATGGGGCATTTACCCATGCTATCTGCAACTATATGATGACATGACTTAATCTATCAATTATATACATGCCTCTTTTCTCCTTTTGATCATCTAGACTTCCTTTGGCGGCTTCCTTTCCTTGCTTGAAAGTTCTTCAATCATTTTGACATGTTGCACTCCTTTGTCACCATACCATCATCCTTCTAAACAATGGATCCCACATAAGGTGGAATGATTAGCGAGACACTTGCTTCTTCCAAGTAGAGGTGAACCTTCTAATGAAAATTCCAACGGAGGATCTTGATTATCCTCATCCTACAAATGTTCCTTCCTAATGATGATGATGCATGATGAATTCTTTCTATCCTCTATCATGCTAGATGACTTTCTTCTAACCATATGTACTACTTATACTTTCAATGGGGTTACCATGAGTTACTTCCTTATGATGATTGTTACAACCATGTAGACTTCTTCTTCGGTTATCCTTTCAAGCTTCTATGATGTCATGAGCTCTTTTCTGCTTTGATCGTATGTTTCTCACATGATGCTATCTTCTTAATATGATACATCCTGTAATGCTTACAATGCTTGTCATTTAATATCAATCTTTAACCATTGTAGAGGTATTTCACCTCCTACATCTCCTTGCTATATATTTGAGAGACCTCAATAATGAAGATTTATCCCTTCTTTCTTTGATTTCTTTTCATCAGATTCTTCTACTTTTTCGGTGATATGGGCTTCAATTCTTTGTTTTCTCTTCTTGTTGTTCTTCTTGAGTTTAGGACAATCTCTCTTGAAATGTCCATATTCCTGACAGCTAAAACATTGGATCTTTGACACATTGATCTTCTTCTTTTTCTGACAACCAAATTTCGCAAACTTCCCTTTTCTCCTACCAATGGTAGCAAATGCTTGAACTAGTTCATTTGATCCTACATCAATTTTCTTCCTTCAACCTGGTTTCTTCAATCTTACATAATGGCCAGAGTTCATTGAAT
This sequence comes from Pinus taeda, assembly GCA_000404065.3. Lineage (NCBI taxonomy): Eukaryota > Viridiplantae > Streptophyta > Pinopsida > Pinales > Pinaceae > Pinus > Pinus taeda. The sequence goes on from APFE030175646.1 coordinate 210,527, forward strand.
GGGGTGGCTTCCTTCTTTCCGTAGATGCTTGATACAAAGTTGCCCCATTCATCAAGTAGTGCATTGAGCACCATAGTGGTCATCCCTTTGTCAGTCATTATTTCCCCCAACTCTTGTAGTTGGTTTCATATTTGTGACACCCTCATAAGATATAAGGCTATCCCTTCTTACTTTGATACCTTCATCTTGTATAACTCGATTCTCAAAGATATCACTTCTCCTGCAGTGCTTATGGAAAATAATTCTACCAGCTTGTCATAGATGTCTTTTGACTTCTCCAATTTTTCTACATAGGGGATGAGAGAATCCTTGATTGATTCTATAATGATTCTTTGAGCCCTTATCTCTCCCTTCATATACTTTGCTAGAGCTTGAGCTTCTTCCTTTGGTGGTTCGATAATTAAACCCTTAACATGTCCAATGACTTCATTTTCTATGAGGATCAAATCTGTCCTCTTCTTCCATGCAAGGAAATTTGATGACTCAACCAATTTATTGCTTTCCTTGCAGAATGAAGTCATTTTGATAGTAGATTCAACAATAGATATAAGGATACTTGTCAAGTGAAGATGTTTCATTGATAGTGATATCTTCAACTTGATGCCTTCTTGATTTTTGATGATGATGTTTGCTTCCTATAAGATGACAATACTTTTTCTAGAGATGTCTTTCTTCAAATATGCTTGAGATGTGATCCTTCTTCAATGAGAGGGAGATCACCTTGATGTCTTTGATGATGACAATGTTGCACGAAGCGGGAGCGAAGCGGGAGCGCGGAGCGCGGAAGCGTCATTTTCCAAAAATCCGCGGAAGCGAAGCGTCCGCGGAAGCGTCTGCTATATATATATATATATATTTTATATTTTTTTGCATTTATACTCAAAACAAACATCCCAAATACCAAATTAGTTGTAGAAGACATGAAAACATGCATATTTTGCATAAGTCAAGATAGATATGGCATCCATGATTCCATTGTAGTTACTGGTATGTACATCAACCATCTATATTCTAGCAATTACAAACATACATCAAATTTTAAGCATATTATAAAACATAAAACATTTAAGCATATTATAAAACATAAAACATAGAGCATATTATGATTTATCTAGCAAGTGAGCAACTGTCAACATTTGTCATGTCCAAAATTCAAATAATAATGTTTACAAAATATGTCACTTGGTCACCGCCAAGCCAAAAAGGTTCAAAATTCAAATTCACAAGTCTACAAATCTAATGAGTAATCTATGACAAAAAAGTAGTAGATTGTGAATATATCTACTAATCTCTCCTCCTTCCACCACGAATAGAACGTGGTGGTGGGCCTCCACGTGGTGGTAATGAAGAAGATGGTGGTTGTGGAAGTCGTGGCACTGAAGCTGATGAAGAAGAACCCCCTGCTGTTGGTGTTGAACCATGGAACCTAGGAACCAAGGGACCATGTGGGGGTGCCATATCAACACGGTCATCATCATCCTGGAATCGCTCAAAAAATTCATGCAAAAAAAAAAACACTAGTTAACAAAAAAATTAAAAACATGAATTAGAGAAATGCTTTATAAGGGAAAATTGGAAAATTCATACCACAATGGACATACCTGGATAAGAGAATCCTCTAATTGCTCTAGTCGCAACACTCCATCCTCCAAATTGGGCTCCTCTGGATTCTTTTCCCAAACCTTAAGGTCTCTATTAGTCTTTGCATCCTCACAGTAATGGGACAACAATCGCAAGTTTTAATGAACATAAACCAAGCTCTCTGCCCGGTCTAAACTCAACCTATTCCTTTTAACACTGTGTATGAAAGAATAAGAGCTCCAACACCTCTCTGCAGAAGAAGTGTTTACCACCTGTGATAGCACCCGCAATGCCAAACTCTGTAGAAGTGGAGTACCCCCTCCATGCATGTTCCACCACTCGAGCAGAAAAATTCTCTCGATCTTGAATTGCATGCATGGTCCCAAATGGACCAGTGTTGAGCGTATAGTTGCTCACCTGTCTCCGTACCAATGCAGCCTCCTCATCATCAGGGATTAATCTACTCAATGCAGCCATATATTTTTCGTGAACCTCTCTATCTTGGTGGGGTTT
>APFE030175646.1:218502-247755 GCA_000404065.3 Pinus taeda
AATAAATTAAAAAAAAATTACCTTTTCTTGCTGCCCCGCGGGTTGCGCCTGGGTGGCGTGCGGGTGGCGTGCGCTTCCGAGCAGGTTGCGTGGCGCCACCCCATGCCCGAAGCGCCTCCGGAAGCGCGATTCCGGGGCAACGCCACCTAAAATGGTAGGAAGCGCCTTAAAATGCCGGAATCGCGCCACCTAAATTTTGGAAGCGCGCTTCGCCTATGGATTCCGGGACGATTCGCCTCGAGTCGCGATTCCGGCTTAGGATCCCAGGGGGGGGGGCGATTCCTGCAACTATGGATGATGATGGCAAAGCTTCTTCTTACTTTCTTGGATGATAATGTAGAATGTGGAGATTTCCCAAGGTGCTTCAAAAGAGTCCTTCTTTGATTGAGTGGAGGTAGGGTCCTTCTTGAATGTAGAGTCTTTGACGTCCTCTTTTTGTTGTGATGATCCTCGTGATGTGATGAATGGTCCACCTTGATGTTCCTTGGATTGCTCATCCCTTATGTATCCCTTCTTGATGATTTGATGTCCTCTTTGATGCCTTGACCTTTCTTAATATTCCATTGATGTTTTTTCCACAAGCTTCCTCTCCTTGTCTTGTCACCTTAGCTCTGATACCATGTTGAAAAATCTAGGAGCAGCTAGATTAGGTGATTTCTGTTATCTTTGATAACTGATTGTGATGTATTTTAGTTAACTTGATTAGTTTCTTCTTTCACTTGATTATAATTAGTGTTCTTATCATCAAACTACCAAAACAATAAAGAACAATGAGATAAGAAGACACAAGATATAGGCGATCAACTAGGGCCAAAGCCTCCCCTCTTGAGACAAAAACCCACAAGAACTCTTCTCTTCTCACAGAACTTCAAGTGACGAATTCCAAGACCTATGACCCTTAACTAAGACCCCTCGAAGACCAAGTCAAACCTCTCCTTTGAAGAACTTCTAGCGAAGTCAACTCAAGTCAAATTAGCTTCACAACTGCTGCAACTCCACCTTTGACCTCAAATTTGGACCTACAATTTGCAACTACAATTTCGACGACTGCAGAAACCCTAGTTTCTGCACGTGTGGGAGAAAAACAGTGATTTTACCCTTCTCTCTTCTTCGCTTGGACAATGGCTTCGTTCTTCAACAACTTGGCTTGCAAGATGGCTTGTCTTTCATTTGTTTTCGACCTCCTTTAGTGACTGCAATAATTCAACTTTTGCTACAGAATGTAGCCCTAAATATCTCACATGTGTGAGGTGAATGGCCCAAAAACAACCCTTAGAAACTTCACTTTCCTCTACCATAGATTCTCCTTCCCTTCACTAGGTTTCCTTTGCTCTTCTTATGATTCTATGAACTTGATTGATGTCCTTTGCAAATGAGGTCGAGTCCTATATACATAGTCTTCTTGTTGCATCGTACGACGACTTTACACTGTCCTTAGGTCGATTTGTTGCTTGCACATTGACTAGGTCTTGGAGGGACTTTCACTCTATTTTTTTACTCAAATAAATTTCTTTACAATATGTAACATGCCCAAAAGTGTCATCCATACATGACAATGACTCAATTGACTTGTAGACTAAATGACAAGCCCTAGAAGCACTCAATGTGTGCCTGATCTAAAAATAAATTTCCCTTGAGCATGAAACCCATGCCTCGAGAATGACAATAATAAATTTATTTTTCTCTTTACAACAAATATATATAATCATGATTACATATGCCGTTATGAATACTGAACCTAGTTACATATTTCAACACCAAGTGTCCTTTTCTGCATTGCACTTAGGGATCACACTTGGTGATCCAAAATGGATCTTAAACCCTCTAAAATTTTTAGTCTTCAAACTATCGGAAAACATTCTCACAGAGGAAAACACTAAGGAATGGAAAAAGCAGAGCATATCGAAGGTTCAAATGCCGTTGCACAAGAGTCGTCAGATCGGGTCGATCAATGGTCCAGATCAAATCGACAGATTGCATTGGAGGAGGTCGGCGATATCGCATTGGCAGAGGTCAGCGGGGCATATCGGCACTAACCTTGAGTGAGTTGCCACTGCGATCCAACGATATAACGTGGACCGTCGGATTGGCGCACAGATCAACGACGGAGACCACGTATATCGCATCACAAGTTTAAAAGGGAAGGACTTACTGCGGGCCCAGAGACACAGCGAGATGTGACTGCGACTATCGCATCGCAACATCGCATTGCAATATATCAAACGGGCCGTGCGAAGTGCGATATGCTGATGGCGTTGATTGGCGATCTGCGAATGCAATTGGCGATTGGGATTGGTGAATCATCATACAAAGGGCAATGCGGCATGCCATAAAGCAGGACTCGAAAGGGTTATAGATGTGGCTTTATATAATTTGAGTTCTCATAATAAGCTTTTGTTAGGGTTTTCTATGTTTTAATGTATTTCCCGTGTATCTCTCTATGTAAACAGAGAAGTGTATCCTTGGGGATTTCACCCGTGCCAGTGGCCCTTTCCGTTTGTAAACAGGTGGCCTCAATGCCTTGAGCGTTATTATTATGATTGTTTAACGCTCAGCAGGGAGGTGAAGGGACACCGGTCGGGAGCCAGAGAGCCCAAAATGGAGGTGAACAGATAGCGTCGATAGGCTTAAAATCCATCCAATGGCAGAATAGAGGGGGACAGAGAGAGAGCAAGAGAAAGCAGAAGACGGAGAGCAAAAGGAAGCGGTTGTGTACTCTTGTAGACTTGAGGATTTCAAGTAAATCCCTGTTGTTTTTGTCATTGTTGTGTTGAGACTCTGTTTTGAGCTCACACTTGTAATATTTTGCTCTTGAAGACATAATATAGAGGTCGACATTGAAAGCTGGACCAGGAGACGTAGCCAGGAGGTCTAGTGAACTCCTTTATTATTTTGACTGTGTTGATGTGTGTTTATTATGTTTTATAACTGTTCATTGCCTATATTATTCGCAATCTTTTCGATCCGTTGCACTAAATAATATAGGCATCCCTGCACATGAGTCTGTAATACCTTTTCTTCTTGATTCAGTATCCATTTCAAATCAAGTGGTATTAGAGCATTTGGTTTTGGTTTTATTAAGGTTAGACAAGCTTGTGCTGGATTTTGAACGCTAACTAGATTAAAGCTCAGACTAGGAGAAGGAGAACTTGTTGAGGCTAATCCAGAGATTGGAAGAGTCTATTCTCAGAGGAAAATGGCAAAAGAAGCTCCATTGGGATCAAAATCTCAATTTATAAAATGTTTTAAGACACTCCAAGCCATGGTGGAAGAGATGTATCTGGAATTTAAGAAGGGTCGAAGAGGAAGAAAACTTCTAGCTCTTCTAAGAAGAGGAAGAAAACTTCCTTAGTCAAATTAGATGTGAAGTTTGATTTGCCAATTTATTACGGAGAACTCAAGGCAGAAAAGCTAGATAATTGGATAAGACAAATTGATGTATATTGCAGGGTACAGAATGTTGATTCAGAAAGGAAGAAGATTCAGCTGGCTAGCCTTCAACTTGGAGGAACTGCGCTAGTATGGTGGGAAGGCAAGACATAAGCGGATCTGCAAAAACATGGTAAAATCATTTCTACCTGGAATGAATTTGTTTCTGCTATCAAAAAGCAATTCTATCCTTTAGCTTACATGTAGCAGGCAATGATGAGTTGGCAAACTCTTCGGCAGTTGAAGGGTCAAAGTGTACAGAGTTATACTCAGGAATTCAGAAATAGAGCTTTAACTCTAGATATATCGTTAGACTCACCTGAGATTTTATTGAAGTATATAGGTGGTCTTCATAGCTATTTAAAGCATACTATTCTCATGTTTAATCCCACTAACTTAGATGATGTATCAGTTCTAGCCACACATCTAGAAGATAGAGGTAAGAATGTAAACCCAGAGGTTGGGGGATCATCTAAATATTCTGTAAGTAAGAGCAAGGAAAAGAAAAAACTGAAATGGAAGGAGAGGAAAGCAAACCCTGCAAAGAAGGATAAACCTTCATGCACTCATTGCAAGAAAGAAGGACACGATGGTTTTTGCATCCAGAACTGAAACCTAAGAAGTTCGGTGGAAAGAAGAAGAAGAATGTTGCTGCTATTCAGCAGGACTTGGGATTAGATTCAGGCGATGAAACAACAGTTACAGCCACAGGTATTAAAGGTAAAGATTCTGAAGCATCGACAAGTAATTTTGCACAATTTGTTGATAATGAAAATAATGAGAGGGAAAGAAATGAGCTTTTTCGTATTAGAGTAATTTCCAAGCATAATAAGATTGATACTTTATTTGATAGTGGATCACAAGTAAATTCGATTTCTGAAAAAATTGTAAAGAATTTGAGATTACAAACAAAACCTCATGAGAAGCCATATCCATTAGGTTGGGTGTGTGATAAAACAAAGCTACAAGTAACCAGACAATGTAAACTTAGGTTTGCTATTGGATCAACATTTGTAGATGAGGTTGAGTTAGATATAGTTCCATTGGAAGAGCTCATAAACTCAAAGGTAACTATTCTCTCACCAATTCAGGATAGATGAAAAGAATTGTGAATTTAAGTAAGCAATTTTTACTAATGGTTGTAAAGGTAAAAGATCCTGAAAAATCCAATGCGTTTGAAGGTTGTGATTCTAAATAGAATGCTGATTTAGTTAAAGTTGTTTCGGAGTATGATGTTCTATTTCAAGAACCTAAAGGTCTGCCACCCAAGCAGACAATAATACATGATATTTATTTGCAGCAAGATGCTCCATTACCTAACATTGGAATGTACAGGTTGTTAGCTTTAGAGAATGCATAGATAAAGAAGAAGGTACAGGAGTTGCTCAATAAAAGGGTTTTTACGACCAAGAACATCACCATGTGGATCTTCAATTGTGATGGTGAGAAATAAAGATGGTTCATGGAGAATGTGCATTGATTATAGAGCACTAAATAAAATAAGGATCAAGAATCATTATCCTCTTCCTCGTATTGATGATTTATTAGATCAATTGAAGGAAGCAATTTACTTTTCTAAGTTAGACTTGCGAAGTGGTTATCATCAGGTCAAAGTTGTAGAATAAGATGCATGGAACACTGCTTTCAAGACAAAGCAAGGACTGTATGAATGGTTGGTTATGCCTTTTGGCTTAACTAATGCTCCCGCTACATTTATGAGAGTCATGAATGATGTACTCAGACCATTTATTGATGATTTTGTAATTGTTTATTTAGATGACATTCTTGTTTTTAGTAAGACATGGGAACACCATGTAAAGCATATGAAACAGACTTTAGATGTTTTAAAAAGAGAAAATCTCTATGTAAAATTGTCAAAATGTGAATTTGGCAGAACATCTTTAAATTATTTGGGTTATATTGTAGGGGGTGGTGAATAAAAGATAGATCCCTTTAAGGTTGAAGTCATCGTGAACTGGCCTAAACCCAAATCTTCTACAGAGGTTAGGAGTTTCCTAGGGGCAGTACAATACTGGAGAAAGTTTATTGCTAACTTCTCATTGATTGCAACTCCATTACATGCTTTAAGAGGATTGAATCAGGTGTTTAAGTGGGGAGGCAAACAACAGAAAGCCTTCGACACCTTAAAAGAAACAATCAGTACAGCACCAGTACTAGCACCGCCAGATCTTCAACATCCATTTGAGATTGAGACAGATGCCAATGACTATGCCATGGGAGCAGTGTTGATGCAACACGGAAAACCCATATGCTATCATTCTAAGACATTTACTTCTGTAGTAGTTAATTATCTTACATATGATAAATAATTGTATGCATTAGTACAAAGCATGAAAAAGTGGAAACATTACATAATGGGTAAAGAAACAATCATACATACAGATCATCAACCACTTCAATATTTGCACTCACAAACTAAATTTGCAGAAATCAAGACATTATAGATGGATGGGTTTTCTACAGCAATTTTATCATGTCATCAGATATAAGAAGGGCATACACAATAAGGTTGCAGACATGTTGTCAAGACCAATCATAAATGCATCTACTATACTTAAGCATACCTCAGTAATGCATGAAAGTTACATTGAACAATATGCTTAAGATGTAGATTTTAAAGATGTATATGCAACTTCAAGTCATGGCAAACAAGTAGAAGAATTGGATTATTATGTAAAGGGCCAACTCTTATATCATTTGGGAAAGTTATGCATTCCACAAACTAAATGAGTTAACATAATTTGAGAAGCACATATTTCTCTCATATCAGGACATTTTGGTGTAAGTAAAACAGTTGCACAATTGCAAAGGTTTTGTTATTGGCCAAGAATGCATGAGACAGTTTCTAGATATATCAAAGGGTGTACTATGTGTGCTACAAGCAAGCCCAATAATAGGAAATTAGGCTTGTACACTCCACTTCCAATTCCTTCTCGTCCTTGAGAAAGTGTTTCCATGGATTTTGTTGGGGGATTGCCAAAGTCTAGGAAAGGTCATGATTATTTGTATGTTGTTGTGGATAGGTTCAGTAAAATGTGTATCTTAATACCATGTAACAAGCAGGTTACAGCTGAACAAACAACCAAGTTGTTCTTCCAGAATGTATGGGTTCATTTTGGGTTACCCACTTCCATTATATCTAATTGAGATTCTCGATTTGTTGGGAAGTTTTGGTCAAGTTTATGGGAGTTGATGGACACCGAGTTGAAGAAGAGCACAACATTTCATCCACAAACAGATGGTTAGACAAAAGTGGTCAACAGAACAGTGATCCAGTTGCTCAGAGGCTATTGCATCAAGCATCCCAAGCTTTGGGATGAGCATTTGTATTATGTGCAGCATGCTTACAACCGTGCCAAGCACTCTTCTACTAAGAGATCTCCTTTTGAGACTTGTTTTGGTTTTATACCAAAGTCTCCCTTGGATTTTGTCTTTGGTAAAGACATAACAGTTGATGGACACATTGATGTAGACAAAGCAACCAAGTTCATTGAACAAATCCAGGAAATTCACCAGGCAGTATAGGAACAGCTGGAAAAAAGTCAAGCCAAGTATAAGGCAAGACATGACAAGCATCGAGTTGAGCATAGTTTTCAAGTTGGTGATCAAGTTTCGCTGTATATCAGCAAAGACAGAATGCAAGGTGAAGGTAAGAAGCTAAAACCAATAAGATATGGACCTTTCAAGATACTTGATAAAATTGGTGAAAATGCTTTTAGCCTTGATTTGCCAGCTTATATGCAGATCTATTCAGTCATTAATACAGAAAACTTGAGATTGTATGAACCTTCATTGATTGAAGATCCTGAAGAGAAAAGTCAGTTGCCTTATGTTGGGGATTTGTTGCTTGAATATCTCAATGAGTTACAGGAGGACACAATTCTGGACAGGAAGGTAAGAACTACACGTCAAGGGGATGTTGAGTACCTGAGAGTAGGACTCAAGGGTTCAAATCCAAGCAAGGCACGATGGATAGAAATTGGACAAGTGAGGGAACTGTATCCTCACTTGATCGATGTTTAAACCAACTTTTGGTGGTCCAAAAGCTTTTCAGTGGGAAGGCATGATCCAAAATGGATCTTAAACCCTCTAAAAAATTTTAGTCTTCAAACTATCAGAAAACATTCTTGCAGAGAAAAACACTAAGGAATGGCAAAAGCAAAGCTTATCGGAGGTTCAAATGCCGTTGCGCAGGAGCCGTCGGAACGGGTCGAACAATGATCTAGATTAAATCGGCATATCTCATCGGAGGAGGTCGGCGATATCGCATCAACGGAGGTTAGCGGGGCACGTTGGCACTAACCCTGAGTGAGTTGCAACTACGATTCAGCAATATAACGTGGACCGTCGGATCGGCGCGCAAATCAACGACAGAGACCACGTATAACGCATCACAAGTTTAAAAGGGAAAGACTTATTGTGGGCCCGGAGACATAGCGATATGCGACTGCAACTATCGCATTGCAACATCGCATCACAATATATCAAAGGGGTGATGCCAAATGGACCGCGGGCCGTGCGAAGTGTGATATGCCGATGGCGTCGATCGGTGATCGGCCAATGCAATTGGTGATTGGGATCAGTGAATCATCATACAAAGGGCAATGCGACATGCGATAAAGCCAGACCCGAAAGGGTTATAGATGTGGCATTATATAATTTGAGATCCCATAATAAGCTTTTGTCGGGGTTTTCTATGTTTTAATGTATTTCCCGTGTATCTCTCTGTGTAAACAGAGAAGTGTATTCCCGGGGATTTCACCCGTGCCAATGGCCCTTTCCGTTTGTAAACAGGTGGCCTCAATGCCTTGAGCATTATTATTATGATTGTTTAATGCTCAATAGGGAGATGAAGGGACAACGGCCGGGAGCTAGAGAACCCAAAATGGAGGTGAACAGACAACGCCGATAGGCCTAAAAGCCATCCAGTGGCTGAACAGAGGGGGACAGAGAGAGAGCAAGAGAAAGCAGAAGACAGAGAGCAAGAGGAAGCGGTTGTGTACTCTTGTATACTTGAGGATTTCGAGTAAATCCCTGTTGTTTTTGTCAATGTTGTGTTGAGACTTTGTTTGAGCTCACACTTGTATTATTTTGCTCTTGAAGACATAATATAGAGGTCGACACTGAAAGCTGGACCAAGAGACATAGCCAGGGGGTCTGGTGAACTCCTTTATTATTTTGACTGTGTTGATGTGTGTTTATTATGTTTTATAACTGTTCATTGTCTATATTATTCACAATCTTTTCGATCTGTTGCACTAAATAATGTAGGCAATCCTGCACGAGTCTATAATACCTTTTCTTCTTGATTTAGTATCCATTTCGGATCACTTGTGTTAGATGATCCAAAAATAAAATATTATCATAGGTTATAAATTTGGAATAAAATAATTATTAATTTAAGATATTAAATTAATAATTATTATTCTAGAATGTTTGATTATTTAATGGAGACATTTAGAATTAGTATATTGTTGTAACAAGATATGACTCTCCAAAGTGTCGTATCCTAGGCTCTATTTTAGGAGATTCATTAACTAGTTGTTTTGAATAGCATTTATTGTAAATGGACACTTGTTATTTAATGAGTGATCCATAATTAGAGGTAGTAAGGACATTGAACTTATAAATAGCTCATTGCAAGAGTGTTTGGTTGTTCAGGTGTAAACTCTTGCAAAATCAAATATGTAATTATTTTTCTGATTAATAAAATTACATGTCTGAGGACACTTTTGCAATTATTATGGTATCAGAGCTCCAATAATGCTATAGTTGATGTGAAGAGGAGATTCCAGCTCTACAAGTTTTTGGAAAACTCCATTGAATTGATCAGCGGATGATTGGTATGAAATTTGTCAAGTTTTTGTTCAAAAAGAGAAGAAATTTTATTATTTTAGTGATTTTAGATTTTTTTTAAAATCTGAAAATCAGTTGTTAGAATTACTGTTGCCACCATGTACTGTCAAATTGAATGCCTGACCCATTATTGGGGAAGATTTTAGAGAACAACAAGACACTTGCAGAGTCTAGAGTTCCTGTCGGTGAGCTTTTTGGTGGGGTTATTACAATGCATGTTGTTGTGCGCCCTCCTTCATAAGACGAAAACGGTGAGAAACAATTGGCGAATGCTCCAAAGAACAGATGTAGATGCACGATTATGTAAAGCAATACAAAGCTGCAGCATATTAAGGTCATTTCAGTATTGAATTTATATGTTCTTGAGCACATGTATTGTTACTGAGCAAGATCAAGTGGAATTGGACCGGGGACTGCAGTTTATGTGGGACCAGTTTATATTAAAATCTTCTTTTTTTTTAGCTTCAGCTTTATTCCTTGGATTTGGTGTTTAATTTCTTGGTGAAAGAATGATCTGAAAATGTTATATGACCCATTTAAAGATCACATTTTGGACCAGTTCCTTCGATTCCTAGTCAGAGTGTGGAGAGCTCGATCCTGGAGAGCTTCAAGGCAACGAAAATAGACGCTTCACTTGTTGAGCGTGGAGAGCTTCAAGGCTGCGAAAATAGACGCTGCACTTGTTGAGGCGTAACTTATAGGTCATATTGTTGCTCTTGATCTGCGCGTTAATGTGGATCTGCGTTTTGTTTGCGTTAATGTGGATCTGCATTTTTTTCTTAATGTGGATCTGTGCGTTATCTATTATATTTGTATTTGGAGTTGCGACATGTAGAAAGTCCTTAGTTTGCTGTCACGGGAATTGTTAAAATGACGTGTTATGTGAAAAAAATACCATTTTCAGAACTGTATTTTATTATCTTCAAAGGATTGGATATGTGGACAAGTTGTTTTGTACGCAGCTGATTTTTTGAACAAGTACAGATTGCATCACATCTTTTCCAAGTTGTTGTGCCCCAAACTTGAAGTCATAGGCCAGTTCTATGGGTATATGGATCGATTTGGGATGCATCTTCTTGGGCTACAGATAACGGGAAATAAAAGGTCGATTACAAATATGAGCCATTCGTCACCCAATACTTAGGCTTCTCAGTCAGCCCCGCCAATTGATCGCCACCAATTGCGCAAAAACATGAAATCTGTTGGTAAATTATAGTTTGGCATCCCAATACATATATGTTAGTTAAAAAACCAATAAGGTTGAAGCATGCCTGCAACATTGGCCTATGCTAGCCTGTAAAGTAATATGAAGCCTGTCAGCCTGCCAGGGTAAGAACCAGCCAGCATTTGACAAGTAAAAAGATCCAGCGTTTGACAATTTTTTTTTAAAAGGTGAATCTGAAAAGTCTTTGCTGGAGAGATAAGGAATATTTTTAAATTTTGTAAATATTTGGAGAGATAAGGCATATTTTATTTTGGAAGAGATAAAGTATATATTTTTTATTTAATGTTTTATGGGAGTAATAAGGATTTTGTAATATTTGTGGAGTAATAAGATTATTTGTAATTTTTTGGACTAATAAGGAGATTTTTCTTTTTAATTTGTTTCTGGAGAGATAAGTGTGACATTGTAGCTCAAAGTAATTTTACTTTGAGGGGGGTAACTTTCTTTTTACCAAGTTTTGCAAGAGCATCGTTGTAAAAGTCAAATTTTGAAAGTTACCCTGTAATTTTTGAAAAATTGACTAGAGCCAAGTGCAAAGCTCAGTCTTTTTTCTCCTACTTCAACGACTATACGAGGGTCAAGGCCAAGCCCAGATAGATCGTGTTTTTTGCGTGGTGTGTTGCATGTTGTGTTGCCCATCTTGACATTTTTTTTTTATCCTTGGTGCGAAGCTTCAACGCTACAATGCCAAAGATGATTAATTTTTTTTCTGATTCCGACAAACTTGAAGGCACAAAATCTTATAAAACATGGCACTGTCTCATCGAAAGCACTCTCATTTACAATGAATTATGGCAGGGTATATGTGATGGTGATATTAAGCCGAATAAACCCACAGATGCAGCTACGCTAGCCAAATGGGAAGTTAAGAATGCCAAAGCCTTAGCTCTTATTAAATCTTCTGTCAATGATGAAATATATGTCCATATAGAAAATGTTACAGATGCATGGTCTGCTTTGAAAACTTTTAAAGACCTCTTTGATACTCAGCTGTATCAAAGAAAGTTGATCTACAATTAAAATTGTTGCAACAAAAATTAATTGAAGGAGGTGATGTTCTTGAATATATCTCAAGACTTAAGAATATTAGGCAGGAAATCATTAATGTTGGTTTTCCAGCAATAGATGATAGTTTTATGGTAACAATTGTAATTGTTGGACTTCCTTCTTCCTACACGCATTTTTTGGAGACTCTACAATTAACTGAGAAATTAGAGAAACTAAAGTTTGATGAGCTTTGTGAAAAGTTGACCCTACATGATAAAACCTTTGGGAAGAAGAAGAAAGTTGGTGAAGATGTTTTTTTCACAGAGGCCAGCACTAGTAAATCATCAATAGACAGTTCTCGAGGCAAAGGCAGAGGGAATCAGAATCAAGCAGCACATAATGTACAAAGTTAAGGTCGAAGCCAAAGCAAAGGAAATAACTTTAATAGAGGCAACAGTTCAGGAAGGAGTAATTTTCAAGGTAGAGGAAACAACCAAGGAAGAGGCAATTTTCAAGGTAGAAGAAACAACCAAGGAAGAGGCAATTTTCAAGGACAAGGAAATAATAATCAAGGTAGAGGATAATCTCAACATAGAAGTCAAAGCAGAGGTAGAGAACAATCTTCAGGAAGAGGAAGAGACTTAAGTCACACTGTGTGTCGAAGATGTAACAAAGTTGGACATTATGCTGAAGATTGTCGAACTTCTCTTAATAAAATTCCCAAGTTTCAGCAGCATTCAACGCAATTTGCAAATGATCAAGATGATGATAACTCAGAATATGTTTTTACTTCCTCACCAACATCACAACTTTCATCCCATCTTAGAAGTGATTATGAAGATGCCTGGATCTTGGATTCCGGAGCAACTTAGCACATGACTTGTTGACGTGATTTTTTTTGGAATTTTCAAGATTGCCAACTTAATTCCATTTTTCTTGCTGATGATACAAAACATACTCCTTATGGAAAAGGAGCAGTTAAAGTTTTTCTCCCTGGCATTGGAGAAAAAATGATTTCCAATGTATGGTATGTACCAACTTTTAAGAAAAATTTGCTCTCTTTAGTCACGATTCGACAAGCAGGACATCAAGTAATTATGGAAGATGGTTTAGTCAAAATTAATTCAGTCAAACAAAGCTTGAACACTGTCATGACAGGTTATGAAGATGGAAATTTGTTACGGATTAAAGGGACAGTTATTCCAAGGCATTCTGATTTTGCAGGGGCAGTCACTACAGGAATTTCACCTATCAGATTATGGCATGTAAGATATGGACATTTAAATTTTGAGAGTCTTTCTCAATTGCAGAAACAAGGAATGGTTAAAGGACTTCTCTCTTTCAAAAGGGAAAATGCAAAATGTGAAGCTTGCATTTATGGCAAACAAAGTCGAGAAAGTTTTCCAACAAGTTCATGGCGTGCAAACAGGCGGCTACAACTAGTTCACAGTGATGTTTGTGGACCACCACAAACTTCATTTGGTGGTTGCAAATATTTCTTACTATTCATTGATGATTTTAGTAGAATGACTTGGGTTTACTTCTTGAAGAACAAGTCAGAAGCATTTGAGAAGTTTAAAATTTTTTGCCAACTTGTTGAAAATGAGGTCAAAGAAAAGATAGGTACTCTCAAGACAGATAATGGGGGAGAATTCACTTCAAATGAATTCAAAATTTATTGTAGTGAAAATGGCATAAGACGACATCTTACTAATGTTTACACTCCCCAGCAAAATGGAAATCGCACCTTGTTAGGAATGGCGAGATCCATGTTAACTTTCAAGAGGTTAAGTCCAACATATTGGGCAGAAGCAATACATACAACTGTCTACTTAAGAAACAAATCTCCAATTGCTTCTTTAGACGGAATCACACCTTATGAAGCTTGGTATGGTTTCAAACCTTGAGTTAAACATCTTCGAGTTTTTGGATCAGTATGTTATGCCTTAGTTCCGAAACAAAAACGTACTAAGCTTGACTCAAGAAGTTTAAAAATGCACAATGATTGGCTATTCTGATGAGAAGAAAGGGTACCGTCTTTTGACCAATGGAAAATTTATTGTGAGCAGGGATGTAATCTTTGATGAAACAAAAAGTAAGAGTGCTGAAGAAATCGGAAGTCTTCTTCAAAAGTTAGAAACTAAGGGCAGTAAAAGAAAAGGAAAAATGCAAAGTCAACCAACTTCACCAAATTGGTATGAACTTGATTTTCCTTCCTTTAAAGATGAGTCATCCAGTCCATCTACTTCAACAACATCATCTGGGTCTTCTAGCAGTTCATCCACATCTCCAAGCAACAACAGTTCTTCTGACAGTGATTCTCCAGACTCTTCACCTGAACGATGAACATTAGTTTATATTAATCCTCTTAAAATGATGGAGACTTTTCAGAATCGCAAACAAGTGAGCACCAACTACCGAAACGGGTAGTTCAACTTTTGAAAGATTTAAAGCCTGGTGAGTAGAGTAAAACAGGCACCAAAAGGGCACATAGAAGTGAAGGCAATTTTGCCTTGATAGCAAATGATTTTACTGAACTTTCCACATACAAAGAAGTAGTAAAACATAAAGAATGGAAACAGGCTATGGTTGAAGAATATTAAGTAGTAATTGATAACAACACTTGGAAACTTGTTGATTGTCCATCAAATGTTAAACCCATAGGATGCAAATGGGTTTACAGAATTAAGTATAATCAAAAGGGAGAACTTGAAAAGTATAAAGCACGACTTGTTGCAAAAGGTTTTGCACAGCAGGAAGGCATTGATTCTGAGGAAACTTTTGCTCCTACAGTTAAATGGAACACCATCCGATTAACACTTGCATTGGCCGCTCAAAAAGGATGGAAAGTTCATCAAATGGATGTGAAAAGTGCTTTTCTCAACGAGGATTTACAGGAGGAAGTGTATATAATCCAACCGCCAGGTTTTGAAATTGAAGGACAAGAACATAAAGTCTGCAAATTGATCAAGGATTTATATGGATTAAAACAAGCTCCCTGAGCTTGGTATGCAAAGATGGATAAATACCTTAAGAAAGTTGGTTTTCAACGAAGTGAATCTGACGATACTTTGTATGTGTGACAACAGGGAAAATATCTGGTAATTCTTGTTATGTATGTAGATGATTTGATCATTACTAGCAACCATGAGGATCATATTGCACAGGTGAAAAAGGAGTTACATGTAGGTTTTAAGATGACAGATTTGGGATTACTTCACTACTATCTTGGAGTTGAAGTCTTCCAACGTCCACATCATATTTTCATTTCTCAAAGTAAGCATGCACCAGAGGTTCTTCAATGATTTGGCATGCAGGATTGCAAGCCCATTCTCACCCCCATGGAGCAAAACTTTATACTTTCAAAATTTGAAGGGGGGGAAAGGTAGACAGTACAACTTACAAACAATCGACTGGTAGCTTGATTTATTTGACAAATACTCGTCCTGATCTATCTTATGCAGTCAGTATTCTTTCATGTTTTATTCAGGAACCACGAGACAACCACTGTAATGCAGCCAAAAGAGTTCTTCGATATATCCAAGGAACAAAAGATTTTGGTCTTCTTTACACAAAGACTAAAAATTTTGTACTTGGTGGATATTCTGATGCTGACTTTGCTAGAAGTATTGATGATCGAGCATCAACATCAGGTTATTTAATGAGCATGGGGTCAACAACAATATCTTGGAGTTGTAAAAAACAAGCTACAGTGGCCACTTCTTCAGCAGAAGCAGAGTACATTTCAACATGGGAAGCAACATATGAAATTGTTTGGTTGTGCAAAATTTTGCAGGACTTGGGCATTGCTTAGGCAAAAGCTACATCATTATTCATTGACAGCCAGTCAGCCATCAAACTTGCCAAGAACCCAGTTTTCCATTCAAAGACAAAGCATGTGGACACCAAGTATCATCATATCAGATCTCTCATTGCCAAAGATGTCCTCAAGCCAGTTTATTGTCCTTCTGAAGACCAAACCTTCGACATTTTCATGAAACTGCTTGGCAGAATAAAATTTACTAAGTTCAGGGATGAACTTGGTATCTGTTGTAATGTATCTTTGGATCATAGGGGGGAATGTTAGATGCTCCAAAAATAAAATATTATCATAGGTTATAAATTTGGAATAAAATAATTATTAATTTAAGATATTAAATTAATAAATATTATTGTAGAATGTTTAATTATTTAATGGAGACATTTAAAATTAGTATATTGTTGTAACAAGATATGACTCTCCAAAAGTGTCGTATCTTAGGTCTATTTTAGGAGATTTGTTAGCAAGTTGTTTTGAATAGCATTTATTGTAAATGGACACTTGTTATTTAATAAGTGATCCATAATTAGAGGTAGTTAGGACATTGAGCTTATAAATAGCTCATTGCAAGAGTGTTTGGTTGTTCGGGTGTAAACTCTTGCAAAATCAAATATGTAATTATTTTTTCTGATTAATAAAATTACGTGTCTGAGGACACTTCTGGAATTAACTTGGGCACTTTCACGCTGTCCTCTAGCAATTCTCAAATGCCCAATACCATACAGACAAACCAACCAGCCAATCTAGTCCAAAACTAGACCCAACACCTAGCAACAATTCAATGGCATACCTTTATTTATCACTAATTTAGTATTGTTTCTTCTGTTGTTGACTTCGACCTGGTTAGGGCTTGTTACAGTCAAATTACAACCCTTATCCTCTGCCCAAAAGTACTCCTTACAGCTGCGACTATCCTCTATGTGGCTTTCTCCACCCTTTGCTAGCCCTTAAGACATGTTTGCACCTTAATTAGGCCTCTCGGTCCCCTGGTCTAGGTCAGTACAGACCCTTAGCCCCTCTTGTAGCTTCCTTCTAAAGTGCGGCCCGATTCCGATGTCTTTCCCACATAAGGTCGTCCCACAAACACACCAAAACAACCCCCAAATACTCTTCTCCTATGTGGCCATGTTGCAAGCTTGACATGCTGTTCAAATAGTGAAAAGAAAAGCCCTAACATCTCCCCTCTCCTTCATTGAAGATGCTACTAACCTACAACCTCAACAGATATGTAATTCTCCTTTGCGAGTTGCCTTTGTGTTGTATAAGGATGGTATGAAATGCCTCACAATCACCTCGTATTTATACTAAACACAAGTGCTTCATCAAAACGTCCAGCTATTGTTAGGCTTCTTAACACTAGGTCGACTTGACTTCTTCTCATGCAATCCCTCACTCTAACTTCAAAAACCCATATCTCATGATAGCCAACTCAGATTTGAGTGATTTTCGTTGCCCCCAGTTGCTCTCGAGGTCCTCTATCATCTTAGGTCATCACATGCCAAAATATCCTCACGGATTCACACCCACACGCTCGAGTGCAAAGCCCACACATTGGGTTCCAAGCCCACAAATTGCTTTTGTGGCGCTCCAAGCTCCAAACCCTGAACACTAGGGCTTGGAGTACCTCCCAAGCTACCAAATCTCAACACAAAGTTACAAACTAGACAATGAGACGACAATGGGATATAGGCCCTGTTAATCACTACTTTGTGGGTAATAACCACAGGGGAAATTTTTTCTCCTAAATGGTCCTCAGTCGGCAACCAACAACCCCTTGCAGCCACCAGATAGCTCGATGTGCCATTTTCTTTGCCAC
Source organism: Pinus taeda (assembly GCA_000404065.3). Lineage (NCBI taxonomy): Eukaryota > Viridiplantae > Streptophyta > Pinopsida > Pinales > Pinaceae > Pinus > Pinus taeda. Next base: position 235,657 of record APFE030175646.1, read on the forward strand.
CTGAGCTAACCATGTGGTCCCCCTCACCCATCTGTTATGATCGTATGTTTGAAGGTGGGCCTTCCAACCTCAAAGGTATAACTTTTCATTGTGTAGTTGGGTATTTTTGTTTACTTATCATGTATACTTTGGGTATGGATTAGGGGGGATTCGACAGAAAGAGTGTGCTAGGACTGTACTTTTGTCTCCTCTACCCAATTTGATGGTTAACCTTGTATCCTAGTCGCGTGGGATCTCCTTTATTGGCTACTAAGTTTTAGGGGTGGCACTACATGGGAAACCCTAATTTTGGTTGCATGGTCCTGCTTCCCAATACCATGTAGATCACTCCCCTTCCGCTCATTACAACCCCATTCATCATTTTTCCCATTTGGATCCAGATTTGTCCACTAGGTCCACAAGGAGTTGGCCTCCCCCTCCCCTTGTCCACACCTTGGGTCGGGCCTAGAACAATGCCCCAGAGGTTGATGCTTCTAAAAGAAAAAGAAAAAACATAGTTTGGCCACTCTCAATAGGAAATGTATGATAAAATGCAAAAGATGGCCGAGACATACAAATTTAGCACATGGGCGAAAGTCAACATGAGCTCTACCCTTATCACCATGGCCATCACCTTGGTTCCTAGGGCTCCTCATATGAGCCCCCTCCATCATTAAGGAACCCATGATTGTCTCAACCCCTAGTGGGCAATGAACTGCCCCACCTTAAGGGGCTTTCCACTGCTATACCCTACAAATCATGCCCTCATCCCCTGGAGCCCCGAGCAGTTATGAAGAAAAATCAATCAAAGGCAAAAGGCATATGAAGAAGCATGGAAAAACAAAGGCTGAGGTAACTCATGTACCACGATTGCTCCCTCCTACACTCATATACCCAAATGTAGGCTTCCCCTATTATAGTTACCCTTGTATTGTGGCATGTGGCTTGAAGCCTTCCCCTGATCCCCGCTCCATTCCATCATTATTTCACATGCCACCTAACACTTGATGGATGTACCATGGAGATATCACCCCCCTTTAAAGGTTGAAACCACCTAATAGGGTGCTTTGTTAACCCTTTATTTGAGCTTGGAGACACATTTACATACCAAAGCCCACTATGGAAGGGCATGCCACTATGAAGTGTCCACTTGTTTTCCACAATTTGTAAGCTCTTTTACTCAATTACTCTAATGATTTGTTGTACTAGAAGGTGAGGAGACAAATTGGATCTTATGCAAGATTGCAGGTGGGCCTCCATTTGGGGTTTGGTCTCCTTAAACGGGGTCCAAGACCTCTAGAGGGTAACAATGGCACTTGTAGGGTAAGCGTTGAGAGCCATGGGCCTCCACCACAACAAAGAGCAGTGTACCACTTCATGGATCCCTCAACACCACTGATTGATTACTCGTGTTCCACATTTTGGATGTTGATGATGCACCTGGATCACCATGCCCAGTTGGTTTCACACATGCACCATACACTTGGCAAATGTTCTAGGGCCTAGATGAGGATGTGTCTCACTATGGGAGACAATGGGAGGGCTTATGTCATAAATCCACCCCTTGCAGATGGTATACGGGCATTATCGATCCACTTGGAGACCCATGAGGTTGCCATTATGCCACCATGCCCATTGGGGGACACCACATTGGATTTTCTTGGATATCAAGGGGCCACCCCCTTGACACTATGTTTGGAGCATATTCTCTTTCACTGACACACTTTGGACTCCACTAGGCCTCCTCAATGGCCCAACAACTCACTGTATTTACTATTTTGCCTTCTTGAGAGGCTTTATCTTTGTATTATTGAGCTATCTTGGTGGGCTTGTCACCAAGTCATGTCATTGTTGTACATTATTTTATTATTTGGGGCATTATTAGACTAATTAGGCTATTCGAACCTCTTATGGATTGTATAAATAGATGAGAGGCTCATTCATTTCTCTCACCTCACTTGGATTCGGGATCATTTGTTTCTTCTGGAAATTTCGCTAAGCCTTTTGCTGGATGAATTGGAGACTTAATGCATTTCGATGTTTGGAAGAGCTCAATTTCTTGTCTTGGAGCTTCGATTTGTTTGCATCTTGATGATTCCAATAATTTCACCATACTTGTGAAGACCTTTTTCATGCTTATTTGTAATTTTGTCTCATAAAATTGTCTATGGAATATTTTCGTTCATGAAGCTAGGATAGTTGCTCTTTAGCTTTTGCGAAGTTGTTGGGCTTGTCTTTGTGAGGGATTTTTCATATGATCATGTAAAGTATGGTGAATTATTGTCCTTGGGGTACATGAATTGCCTTGATAAGTCATCATTTTCAATATAGACAAGTATAAATTTTCCTTTGTAACCTAGTTGTTGCTTGGGCCATACGAAGTTGTTGGGGAAGTCCTTGGTTGGAAATAAGCCTCCCTAAACATTCATCTCATTAGACTCCATCCTCCCAATAGGCTAGGCATTGGTCTAGTTCAAGGTGATCACCCAACAAATATCTTTTACACCTCCTTTTCCTCTTTTCTAAGCCCTAACCTAGAAGGCCATCTAGGACATCACACAAATTTTATTGCAGCAATAAAAAAATGATGAAAATTGGTCTAGAGTTGCGCTCGTGAGTCCTCTAGAGTTCCTCCAAATTTGAGGCTATTCCAACAGTGGAATCTCGAGATATCGCAACCCTAGCTCAAGAACCATTTCTCTAGTTTGCTTTTGGTTAGTGGCTTCATTAAGGATCATTACATTCACATTTCAAGAGAAATTTAATTCCTTTGTCCTCTTCTCCTCCCTAACTTGGTCAAGTCCATTAGTGTGTTGATCAACCCCAAACCCTTGACCTTGTTTGGGCCCACTAGGGCTTCTTTGTGGTCCCGCAACCTTGCAACTCCAATTCCACAAGCACTGCTTAGAAACCTTATCTTTCTAGGATTCTTGCGTTTAGGGTACCTCATATCAAGAAAATACCTCTCAACCCTAGGTCTAGGAATCCCCTTAGCCCTTCTAAGAGAGCCATCCATCTCGCTGTTGAAATTTGTAACTAGGTTCGGTCTTCATTAATGTATTTTGAGATGTATTTATCAAGAGAATGAAGAAAATATTTTTATTATTACTATTATGACTTATTAAAGCATGGGTTTCATGCTTGGGTCATCATGTTTTAGGTCAAAGCCCCCATTGACGACTTTTAGGATTTATTCTGAGTCATTGTACATTTAAAGAGACCCTTCTTGGGCTTTTGGATCATGTAAAAATAATTATTTTTGAGTAAAGAATGAATCTAGTCTCCTCCACACCAAGTCTGCCTCAAAAAGATCAAGTCGGCCTCACGTCAAGTAATTCGACCTCACAAAAGGGCTCTAAATACAAGGAGTTCAAATTCATTTGGAGCATCTCATTCTTTCTCTCATAGTTTGATCCTTGAAACTAGAAGCTGGAGAAGTGCGAAATTGTTTAACGATTGGAAAAGAAGCTGGAAAGAAGTCTGAGTTTCTAGAAGAAGATAGAAGGGCTCAAAACCGAAATTTTGGGACAAGTCTCACTCCATTCTGAGGTGTATCAAGGGAGATCGAAGTTCTCTAAGTTTGGTCGAAGTTGTTGCTGCTACCATTGGTGGGTCGAAGTTGGTGTTGATGCTGCTAGGTCGAAGTTGCTTTGGAAGAGTTTTCATTTGCAAGAAGGATTGAGGGATGACTTGGTGTGCACGGAATCTCTGTTTGGGTCTAGTCATGGATTATCTCGAAAAACTATTGATGGAAGGGGTTTTCCCTTGGCTGTCTGCTAACATCTGTTGTCCTTGTGTTATTGTTTTCATAATTGCTTGATGAACTAAAACATAAAAAAGAACATAAAGATAAAAGAATCACAAGTAATTATATATATAAGAAAATGTTTCTTCCTTTCTAATTTTCTAACATGGTTTCAGAGCTAAGGTGAAGGAAGAAAAAGGCAGTCTTGAGTATCTACTAGAAGGATCTAAAGGATTGATCTAGGGATCATATAAGGAGCCCTTATAAGAAAAGAGGCTCTTCGTCTTCAAGGACAATGTCTAACACATTAAAGAGTGAAAACAAGTTGGAAGGAGCATCAAATTATAGATCTTGGAAGAAGAGGATTGGCCTCATTTTTGAAAAGAACAAGGTCTTGGATGTGGTCAAAGGGAAGGTGAAGAAACCTACCGAAGAATCCAGTGATGCAGATAAGCTGAAGTATAGCGAATTGGAAATATTAGCTATGACTCTGATGGTAGAAAGCATTAAGGACAATCTTGTCCCATACATTTCCAATCTAGACCATGCTCAAGAAATGTATGAAGCATTGGCAAAATTATTCACTATAAAAAACATATGTCAAGTAGCAAGCTTGAAGAGTGAGCTAAGGTCTGCAAAGATGACAAAGGATGATATTGTGGCTTCCTTCTTTGTAAGCACATCAAGGATCAAAGATAAACTTCAAGCCATAGATGAAATAGTGCCAGAAAAGGAGCTAGTAATCATTGCACTGTTGGGACTACCATCTAGTTGGAGCTATTTCTTCAAGTCTCAATAGTTGGATAGAAGATCCCAGCTTTGAACAATTGTGGAATGCCCGCACCTAAGAAGAAATGAGGATTTCATTAGTATCCAACACTCCAAGAAGTCAAAAGGGCCAAGAAAGAAGGTTGATATGTCCAAAATAGAATTCTACCAAGGTCCAATACCACAAGATGGGTCACTATAGAAGTGACTGCCCCAACAATCTGAAGAACAAGAAAAGAAGCAGGGATCAAGCCAATATAGCTGAAGAAGGATCTCCAAAGAAGACTAAGCCCAAAGAATTGGATTTAAGAGACTTACACTACTAAATTTTTTTGATCTAAGTTTTCGTTATTTCTATTTTTGTATGTTTAACATTATGGAAAAACATTTTTATAGGTATCCCTCAAGCTTGGAGGGAGCCCTCATCAACCTCCAAAGATAAGTATCCTTTGGCCATTTCCATTTTTAGTTTTCCTTACTTATCTAGTTTTGTTTGCATAAAATACTAATCACATTTCTCCTCTTATTTTCCTTGTTTAGGAAAACTTGTTGAAGACTCAAGGAAGAAGGCCTCACAAAACAAAGCATTGAAAGTGCAAGGTTTGTTAAGAGATATGAGGTATGCTTTGAATTACAAGTTTTGCTTTTTCCATATTCATTCATGATAAGCTATTACTAACATCTTTGTATCTAACTTTCCTGAATCTTAAAAGATTCTTGATTGGGTGATTCATCATTAGATAAATCTACCCTCCTTATATCTCTGATTACTCTTGTGGAACCTGGAAAGGTTCATTGTGAAAAACTCTAACTTAAGGGTATGTCGATGATTGTGTGTGAAACCCTACTCTGCTTAAGGTTATTGTTGAAAGAAAAGGTATGATGTTTCGATGAAGTCTAAAGTAACTGGATGATGCTTTGATGATGTCTTGTTTGGGGTTTTGGTATGGTTATGGAAATCCTAACTTGTTAGGGTTGAATGGTAATGTCTGAGATCCCTAACCTTTGAAGTATTGGTAAATTAGGGTTTTTTTATGTTTTGTATTGAAACCTAGATCATTAGGCTTTGGTAGAATGTATAAGCAAGACCCTTATAATGTCTGAGAAACATTTACTTGGGATGTGTGTGTTTGTCTGATCAAACCCTGGTCTAATCAAGTTTGTTATATGTCTAACTCTTATTGATATTTGTGTATTTGTCATGAGTCCTAGGGTTTAGACCTAAGCCCTAGTTGAAGTTTGTTTCTCTAGGATGATAGTGTTTGTAAATTCTAGGGTTTTGGAGTTAAACCTTACTAGAAGTAAAAATCTATGATATATGATGACAATATGACAATTTGAGATTTGTGTAAGATTGTTGAAATCTGGATTTTAGTTATAATTAATCTCTGGTTGATTGTTTGAGAAAATCCAGGGTTTGCAACAAACCTTAGTGGAAGCTAGTCATGTTATTACTTTGAGCTGAGTTGTGATTGGTTTTGATCTCATGTATAAAATCTAGGGTTTGTTTGAAACCCTAGTGGGAACTCTATGAATTCTGGAAGCTGTTAGATACTTTGTAGATCTATATTTGTTTGAATTGTTTCTAGGGTTTGCTATATGTTGTAGCAGGGTATGTCATACCTTTGGAAGAAACATTGAAACCCTAGATGTAATGAAAATTTTTATGAAATGCTTGAAGCCTTGATAAAGTAGTATAGGGTTTATGACAAAATACCTAGCAATATGTTGAAAAGTATGTGTCTCTTGTTTGTAAGTTTGGGCATCTGATATATAAAGTTGAATGCTTCTGCAATTTTTATATGGTTAACTTCATGCTTTCGTAGATTCAGTTGCACTTGCTATCTAAGTTGTGCAGGTACATAATCTTCAAAGATGGTGAAGATGTTCGTAAAGTAAAGTTGATGTGACAAGCATGATGTGAATGGTGATGGTAATGATAAGTCCAATGAGAAGTATGGAAGCCATGAAAGATCCTCCGATGTCGTAAAGACAAAGTATAACTCCCTAAGTTTAGAGGGAGCATGGATGAAATCTCCCTAGATTGAGAGGGAGTTCGAATGAAAGAAATCTCCCTAGCTTAAGAGGGAGCACGGATTAAAGGAATCTCCCTAGTTGAGAGGGAGGTCATATCATAGTCATGATGGACACCTTAGAAGAAATTGGAGAATGCATTTTGAAGGGCTGCTGAGATAAGAAAAGTCGGATCAATTTATGGAATATGTTGTTGCATGAGAAGTAGGAAAGGAAGCTGCATGGTTGGAGGAATCTTCTGTCAAGATTCATTGGGAAAGCTCTAAGTCCTACTGTGGAAAGTTGAGAACCAACATCAAGTTGTCTAGAAGACCCCTGAGGTTTGTACATTTGAAAGTTTGTTACTAATTGGGGTTGTGTTTGTACAGGTAAATCTCTCAGAAGTTTGATAGCATGTTTTTGCATGTTTAGAGTTGTTGATTAGTTTGATTGGAGAGATTTGTTGTCGATCTGTTCGATCGAGAAGGATTTATTACCGATCGGGAAGTAGAGGCTTTGTGAGTAAGACATTGTCTGGGAGGACATCTGGCCGAAACTTTGTGTTGATATTTACTTTCCCGAAGTAAGGAGGGTGGCGTTGGTCATGGAGCTTTGAGCTCAAATACACACCTAGATCCCTAGGTTAATGGTTAGTAAGTAAGCCTAATGGTACCTAGAAAGGCTGAAAGCTTTAATCGATCTTAGCCCCACTTGGATAGATTGCCTTGGTCAGAAATCTAGTCCATGGCATTGTAGTGCCTAAACTATTGGAGGACCTTGGATAGATTGCCTTGGTCAGGAATCTAGTCCATGGCATTACAATGCCTTAACTATTGGAGGACCTTGAATAGATTGCACTGGGCAGGAATCTAGTCCATGGCATTGTGGTGCCTAAATTTCTTCATGGTTCATGTGTTTTGAGATCTTCCTTGTACTTGTACTGATGAATACCTTCCTACTTAAGAGGGAGTGTTGAAATTTGTAACTAGGTTTGACCTTCATTAATGTATTTGAGATGTAGTTATCAAAAGAATGAAGAAAATATTTTTATTATTACTATTATGACTTATTAAACCATGGGTTTCATGCTTGGGTCATCATGTTTTAGTTCAAAGCCCCCATTGAGGACTTCTAGGATTTATTCCAAGTCATTAGAGTCATTGTACATTTAAAGAGACCCTTCTTGGGCTTTCGGATCATGTAAAACGAATTATTTTAGAGTCAAAAATGAATATAGTCTCCTCCACACCAAGTTGGCCTCAAGTCAAATAATTTGACCTCACAGAAGGGCTATAAATACAAGCAGTTTGAATTCATTTGGAGCATCTCATTCTCTCTCTCATAGTTCGATCCTTGACTGGAAAGAAGTGTGAGTTTCTAGAAGAAGATAGAAGTGCTCAAAACTGAAATTTTGTGACAAGTCTCACTCCATTTTGAGGTGTATCAAGGGAGATCGAAGTTCTCTAAGTTTGGTCAGAGTTGTTGCTACTACTACTGTTGGGTCGAAGCTTCTACTGGGTCAAAGCTGGTACTGACACTGCTAGGTCAAAGTTGCTTTGGAAGAGTTGTCATCTGCAAGAAGGATTGAGGGTTGACTTGGTGTGGAGTGAATCTCTGTCTGGGTCTAGAGTCTTGGATTATCTCGAGAAACTATTGACGGAAGAATTGTTGACTGGGTTTTCCCCTAGATAGGGGTTTTTCCCTGGTTGTCCGCTTAATACATTTGTTGTCCTTGTGTTATTGTTTTGGTAATTGCTTGATAAACTAAAAGACAAAGAAGAGCATAAAGATAAACGAATCACAAGTAATTATCTATATAAGAAAATCTTTTTGCCTTTTTGATTTTCTAACACTTTCTTCTCTAGCAAGGAAGCCCATTATCTGAGCCTCTCTTGTGAATCGGCTTTCAGAATCACCTCACATCCTATCATTGATCCATATATTCTAGTGATTCCTCTCATACCAGGACTCTTCACATTAGTGAAAGTCTGTAAAGAGCAGGGAGCCTTAGCTAAGGTGACAGTGGGCTATCGCTCCATTGTTGCCACTTGACCTAGTAGTTTCTCTATAGCAACCCCTCTTAGGAACCCTGCTAGTTTGAGTGATAACAAGCTCAATGTCACCTCAACGAAAACCCCCTACTCTTTATGGACTTTCACCAATGGGAGGAGTCTCAGTAGGAGGGAAATCACTTAAAATAGATATGGTAGGGATCGGGTACAAAGTTATCTTGCTAAAGCTCATTAAAGAGAGAGGATCAATAATGGTTCAAGGCTTCAAAGAAGAAAAACACTCTCAAAGAAAAGCCCTAGAAAAACAAGGCTCAAGATCTAGGGTTTTGACGATTTTTGAGGTTTCTTATAATGAAAATGAACTGATCCAAAGCTCATGAAACCCTCAAGGAATTCCCTCTTAAGGGCACACACCAAGGGAAAGAAACTTCTATGGAGGAAATTTAAGTGGATGCCCACCAAATTGAGAGATTTTCTGGAAAACCAAGTCAATTTGATGTTTAGGTTCTCAAACCTTGAAAAACTCTCTTCCCTAGAAATTTGCACCAAGCCCTAGTTTCTCCTCTATCCCTGAAAAGACTAAAAGTTTAGAGAGAGAAAACGGATAAGAATTTAGATTGATCACCAAAGACTTGGACTAGTGCCTCGACCCTTGTGTATATGGAGTCATGGATGTCAAAGATAGGCCAATGTTGCTCTTAAGGAGGCTGAAATTTGATGCCCTAGCACAAATTTCAAGCATTTAGCTACTCATGGAATAATGGAGTTTACGAGAAGAGCTACAAAGAGTTTCACCACTAGGATAATTCTTATAGTGTCATGTATGAGTAATGCATGCAATTTTCTTCTAACTAGCATTCAATAGATACTTCATCAAAATTTAGGGCACAATTTAGCATAGATTAAACCTACTCATTCCATACCTTAGAAATGAAAAGCAAGATCTTCAACAATAAAGCACCTAAAAGACAATTTAGTAAGAAATTCCATCCATTGTGCCAAGAAGAGCTCCAAAAATGTCCAAATATCAGCTCGAAATATCAAAATGCATCCAATCATCCAATAATCCAAGAAGAGAACTAGTGTGAGTCTCTCTAAGGACGCTAAAATCCCAAGTGGGTAATTGATCCAAAAATGGATCCTGAACAAACCTCTAAGTCTAAAAGACTTCATATAAGAGGTAGAAGGTGCCAAATGGCACAAATCCTTTATAAATCAAAGGAAAATGAAAGTTGCAGGCTGCTCTCATAAATAGTCTCATTTCAGAGATCGCCTCATTCTGAATCCAATGCAACTTGAATGGGCAAAAACGGACTTCAGATGCAATAGTTATCACGTGCAAAAGATGCCCAGTTTCTTTGGGAAAGAGGCAAAAATCCTTTAAAAATGGGCAAAAGACCCCTATAAGGGAAAATCACATCGCATAAGGCCAAGAGGACTTAAAGTTGGGTGGAAGGCACCCCCAATCAGTGACCTTCGATGATCAGATCAACAGGTCGGATCGGAAGCAGGCAGTGTATACCCAAGGCAAATGTCCTGAGCCGATGCAATGGTGTGATCGCCGAAATCAACGGATCGCAGTCGGCGATACCACAAGGCAAAGGCGGGACCCTGGGCGATGCGATATCGCAATCGTCGATATCAGCGGATCGCAATCGGAGCTACACAAAGGAGTGGTTATAGACATATATATATGCGCGATGTGATTAGCCGAACCCGATGGAGTTCCAAAATATAAATGAATAATATTTCAATCCACCATAACGCCGTTTACGGGAATTTGTAATGTTTTAATGTATTTTAAAATACAAAGGGGAAACTGCAAAACATGGGCATTGCGACTTGCGATAAGCGATTTTAGGCGGACCTGATAGGGATATAGTGCGCATTTATGAAGATTTGAAGTTTGTTGAATAGTGTTTTCTGCGGATTTTTCTTGTGTTTGGTATATTTTCCTGTGTTAGCCGAGAATGCCAAAATTTGGGGATTTCAAAGGCCGATGCCCTAATTCATTGCAGATTAGGTGGCCACCTCCCCTGAATGCGTTATGCAATGATTATTCCATGCTACAAGCAGGCGTTTTGGCCGACGATGATGCATTTGAAGCCACAGAGGCTGAGAGCCAGATGGCAGTCGAACAGATAGCGCGCAGAGAAGCCAAAGAGTCACAGAAAGATGATTGCACACAGAGAAACGGCTGGGGTAGCCAAAAAGCTGGAAGCTCACCTCAAAGGAGGCAGAGAGAGCTCAATTGAAAGCAGGCAAGAATGCTGAAAGCGGTTGCAGAACCGAGAGGGCAAAGAGAGCCGAAGAGCTATTGTGCAGAGCAGCTGAGGGAGCCTTTGGGGTCACTTGAAGTTCAAGTGAAAAGCCAGAGAGCTGAAGGTTGCAAAGGGCAAAGAAGCCAGAGCCGAAGAGCCAAAGCCAGAGCCAGAGCCGCAGAGCCAAGAACCAGAACCAAGAGCTAAGAGCCAAGAGCCAGAACCAACAGCCAGAGCCAAGAACCAGAGCTTCAAGAGCCAAGGGACAAAATGGTGTCTGAACCCACTGTTTCTGTGTAAAGTAGTAGGAGTTAAGCCAAGAGCTTGTAAAAAAGGACTTATACCATAATCCCAGAGAGCCTAGTTGAGTTGACTAGAGCTCATGAAGACATAGCCCAAGAGTTTTGGGTGAACTCCAAATTAATATTGTTGTTTTGTGTTTGTTTTTACTGCTGCATTATTTACTGTTATATGTATTTATATATCAGTTCAAGCACATTTACATATCAGCACAAACAACAGATTTTAAAGCATATAATCAGTTTAAATCAAATACCAGCATACACCTATATTTTCAAGCATTTTTAATTCCACATTGGTTAATCATGAAGACTTGGGAATATTTAAAGCTTTGGAAGTGGGAGAGGTTCTTGTAAGTTAGACAAGAAGCCTAAGAACCCCATTTTCAGATCAGGTGGTATCAGAGCTTGAAATTGATTGACCTCACCTTTAAAGAAGGTTATATCAGCATGCTTGATTGACAGAGCAAAGACTGCTTGTCTAAAAGGTGTTTAAACAGTCAAAGGTTGATTGTATGCTTGTTTTGCAAACTGACTATTGTTTAAGTTTGCAGAGCTGAAGAGAAAGTTGTAGATAGCTAAGTCCAGCAAGGAAAAGAAGAAAGAAGAAGTCATTGGCATAATGACAACTTCTACAAATGAGTCCTCGAATTCTTCTTTCTTCATCACAAGACTCTTTGATGAAGACATGAAGTAAAAATTGTCCACCATGATGGATATGGTGAGAGAAATGTATGAGGATGGAAGGAAGAACAACAGACTTAGAGAGTAGTTGAATTCCATGAAGGAAGAGAAGCAGTTGCTTTCTGACAAATTGCAGGATATGTGTTGGGTCTAAAATGCGGATGCAAATTAGAGTTTAATTTAATGTCAACCCGGGAAGGTAAACTTAGAAGTGCCTATTTAAAATATATAGATCTAGAAAGATTTCTAATTCATTTATGTAATATATGAGGAAAGAGGCTCCTAACTTAGGAGAACCAGGTTGTCCTTCCCTACAATACTACTTTCATGAAGATAAA
>APFE030175647.1:3872-47216 GCA_000404065.3 Pinus taeda
ATCATTAACATAAATAAAGAAGCATATCGGGAACAAGACGTGTTTCTTTATTAGACAAATAGAATAGTACAAAAAAGAGCATTATCACCTGAACCACTTCTGCAGGCTCAAAGCTTAGCCTCCTTCTGGATCTGTCCCGCCTCAAGCCTCTAGTAGGTTTCCTTCCAATACTCACTCCAAGATGTCATAACAAAGGGATGAACATCCAATCACAAGGAAACAAGGGTTTCCTGTACAAAATGGGGGAAGTGCAGAAGGCACAAGGGTCTTCAGACCTGATCAGGGGGAGATCTCAGTATAATAACCTTTCTCTATATTCTCTCCTCCTTTTGGCCTTCCCTTTGGTGTCTTTTTATACCAATTCCAAAGTAGTTTTTTAGTTAGGAATTGGTTTGGGACAGTTGAGGCCACGTGCACTAACAGGTGATCAGCAGGTAAAACCCATGATCTCCGCCCGAAAATAAGGAGTTTTATAATTTTGTAAGTGTTTTAATACATATACGTGGGTTGGGTATATATGAACCCGCGTATACACGCGTTTAACTCAGGGAAATGTCGCATACAGGGAATAAAACACTCTTTTTTAGATTTTGGACCAGGTCTGGAAGGAGGGGTTGCCCTAGGCCATGAGTGCAGCATCACAAACCATAATAGTGAGATTTGGAGCTATAAAAATAATGAAAGAAAAGAAACAACTTTTAGTGTAGGTCACCCATTATTTTTTTGTTTTTGTTGTCAAAATATGTCTTATATTTGCATAAAAGTATTTACAAATGTAACAACCCTTGTGCAAATTCCATGTAATAAAAGTTAAAAAAAATAACCACAGATGAATGGGACATGTATTCAAGTTGATTGTTGGGCAATAAATCCTAGGGGTGTTCATTTGGTTGTTTATGACTAAGGAAATTGGAAAAGGAAATGGCTAAGGCTTTGGAAAGGAAAAATGTCATTTTTGGCACAATTATTTATGAAAATAATGGAAATTAAGAGAAAAGGAAGGTGAAAGGTCACAGGTTGCATGTGAGGAGTAAAATGAATGAAAATAATGGAAAATGAAGAAAATAGAGGCCTCATTCATAAAAAGGATTATGAGGATCAGTTGGTAACCTTTTTTTGGTTTAGATTTGAAGTTTTTTCACTATTCTCTCTCTCATACTCTTGGATACTTATAGTTTTCTTGGAGCACTTTGGAATTGGAGAAAGAAAGGCAAAAGTAGGGATGAGGAAGAAAATATCAAGAAGGGAGAGGTAGGATCAAGAAGCTACATCAGGTTTCATTGCAGGTATCAACTTGCATGTGTATTTTCCTTTCTAGATTTGACATGCATGGGATTGCATGTGTTTCTTTTCTACCATGGCATGGGTTTTTCCAGGTGTGGCAGTGTTTTTAGCCTAGCCTTACCATTTCCTATTAGCTTGATGGGATGGGTTCTCTCATTCGGTTTATTTGGGATGGCCGGATTGGATTCGATGCTAGGTCGGGTGGATCTCCAAATTGAAAAAGGCATGTTGTAGTGGTCCATGAACTAGAATGAGGATGCATGAAACCATTGACCTAGTAACCCCTGAACTAGAACGTGGGTTGTGGTAAAGCTAGATTGTGTGCCTCGGTGGGCCCGGGAATCCTTTCTAGTGAATGGCAGAATATATGATAAAGCCAAAAGGTGGATTTTCTCTCCATTGGGCTTAGTGATTCTGAGATGGAATGCACAGTAAAGCCTAAGAGACTAGGAGGCACTCAAATTCCTCACGATGTAGGCAGAGAAATCCAGTGGCATCCACATTGATTGGTGTTTTTGATGTGTTCTATGAGCCCCACATTCATGCTTGGAATATGACACGAGGTGATTGGCTAAAGAGAGACTTGGCTCAACCAATATATGGCCGGGTGGAACGTGGTAGCCCCATCACTTGTTTGTTCATTTCATTGATTAATGAGAAATTAATTCCACTGATTTTAATGTGTAAGTGTGTGTGTGTGTGTATATATATATATATATACACACATATACATATACATATATATATGGGTTTTGATGGATGATATGTTCATTGTAATTTTGTTCCTATTATGCTGGTTAGATGTATATTATGTGACAACAATTATTTATGGCTCTCAACATGTTTCTACTTGTATTTGAATGGATATGGTATCTATGACCTAATAAGTGATAAGGCAGAAAATGACATCACGAAACAATGGTTCATGACGATTCTCAGATAAGTATGAGATCCCTACACTTAATTCTATTGTTTACACTTCTAGGTTACATGTTGACAATATGTTTGATGAAATGTCTGTCATGGCTAGCAGGGGTCTGGTTAAGGTCTTGTTGAGATTATTTCTTTTGCATCATTGCTTCCCTGTACTTTACTTGATTTTAAGCTTTCATTCCATTCTTGGGAGTGGCCTGGGCTTTGGGCCTGAAAAGGCGGCTGAAATCCCAGGGTCACTGGCATAGAACTGGAAATTTTAGTTCACATTTGCTAGCAAGCATGCCTATGAGAGCGAATTTAAGTCTCTCGTCACACCCTTGCCCATAGCATGAGAGTGACTATGGCCTAAGAGGTCCGAAACATCAATGGTGCCTAGGGATAGGTTGTCTGAGTGGCTGACTTATCTCCTAAGGTTTATTTTGATGATGTTGGACGACTGTGTGTGATATTTCATCGATTTCACTTCCTTAAGGTCACCTAGGAGGTCTAATATGATCATAGTAGCCTCTCGCTTCATGTTTACCCTAGTTGACATATTTGCTTGGGTGGATGTGGGAGGAGGGTGTTACAGAGTGGTATCAAAGCATTGTTCAACTGTCAGACTAGAATGGGTTGAATGTGTTAGTCATGCATGCATGTTAGTTTTATGTGTGTCTCTTAGACTTATATACTTGTTGTAATTGCTTGATGTTGGATTAGGCTTGTTGTATGTTTATCATGGAGAATTTGAGGTTGAATTCATGAAGAGTATTTGACATGAGTATGTGACTAATTGTGTATGGTTACTTGTCGCATACATGTTGACTTTATGTCACCTACTTACATCCTTGAGTATTTGATTACATGTATTAGTCTTGTAGGTTGATTGCAAGAACTGATCGATTATGTTCAAATCATAGATTATTTTAGGGGCGAATGTTCGCCCTTTGGCGAAATTAAGGGGTTTTAAATTTTTAGTGGACTAATGTTTTGTATCATACTACATTTTTACAAATCACCTAAAATAGCCCACCTTATTTTAAGGGAGAGTGTAAAAAATTAAATTTAGCCCTTGAAATTAGGAGTTACAACCTTCCATTCGCCCAATTTCAAGAATAAGTTTTATTTAAGTGAATCCATTCGCCCATTTTCAAGAATAGGTTTTATTTAAGTGATTCTCATGGGCCAAATACCATATTTATACAAGAGGTATGGTAAATTAATAAAAATATAAATAAATGAGAAGTGTGGTAAATAAATAAAACATTTTTTATATTTACTCCAAAAGTCACCTTATAGACATGCAAGGGTGTAAACAAATAAAAATATAAGTAAATGGAGGTATGGTAAATAAATAAAACATCTTTTTATACTTACTCAAAAGGTATGGTAAATAAATAAAAATACAAATAAACTAGACGTATGGTAAATAAATAAAACCTCTTTTTATATTTAGTCCATAACCCTCCTTCTATTTATGAAGGGAAAAAGGTTTTATTTAAGTGAATCCCATGGGGCAAATACCATATTTGTAAAAGAGGTATGGTAAATTAATAAAAATATAAATCAATGAGAGGTATGGTAAACAAATAAAACATTTTTTTATATTTACTCCATAAGTCACCTTATATTTACGAACAATCAAAAAATTGAAACCTATGGGCAAAATACTAGGGGACAAATACCATAGATTATTGTTAATACCATGCAAAAAAAGACATTATTAACCTTGAAACCTATGGGCAAAATACTATGGGACAAATACCATAGATTGTTGTTAATACCATGCAAAAAAAGACATTATTAACCCTAATATTAGTATTGATAAAAATAAAAATGGCACATGGTATTGACCCATGGTATTCACCAAAATGGCACATGTTATTGACCGATGGTATTCACCTGGAATGTAGCCTATTTAAATGGGGGAATTAAACCAACATAGATCCTCTCATGGCTTGGTGGATAAGAGTAAAAATGGATGTTGTAATTTAATGCATGTTAAACATTTTAGCTTGGTTAAAATAAAAAATAAAGTAAAAATCAACTATTAATTTTTATTAATTTTTATAAATTACTAATAGTAATTTTTAAACTCCAAGTTTATGATAACCCATGTGTAATACCAGATCTTACAAGATTTTATAATTGAGTAATATTCGCCATGTTTTGGTGAGAGATCGGCCAAAAAATTATATATATTATTAGTATTATTGAAAAATCGCCTTCCATTTTTCCTATATACCATGGAGATTCGCCCATTTATTATACTTATAAATTTAGGGGGGGTTCTTAAAATTTTCCCTGGTTCAAATACATGTGTTTATGCATATTTGTAGTTGGCTAGGCATTGCTTATAAATATTTTTGGTTGCATGTAGCAATGTGTATAATGGAGTAATGGTTGTTGTCATGCATGAGTTCATAGCATGTATTATTGATATGGCCTTGCATTGATGAGTGAATCCTAGTTAGATTAATGTTTATGAGTTGATACATTTACTTGTGTATGTCGATCTGTTGTTATGATTATGTTATACATGTATCACATTGATTTGGTGATCTTGCAGACAAGGTATCCTCCCCAAGATATACTAAGGTATGTTGGTTTATTATGATTTGGTCTATCTAACATATTATGAATTGCATGAAAAGAAATATCAAATGGCTATCAAGGTGCTAGATTACATAGAATCTTCCTATGCATCAAATGAGCAGCGTGGTGTGGAACATACTTTTGATTTGGCCAATAAGTTGAGAATCTTGAAGGAAGAGATAAGGAGTTGTAAGGCAGATACTGATCGGATCATACAGGCATAAGAGAAGCAAGCAGAGGTCAATGCTATACTTCTTCAGAGTTTTTTAGACTTGCAATGACAAGGGTCACTTCGGATCAGCCATGCACATGAGGATGGGACTAATGGAGCATATGGAAGTAGATCTCCTGGTAGACACAGTTCAGGTAGATTTGATACAGTGAGAGATGATAGGTTGTTGTACACTTCGGAAAGGAGGGGTGATGAGTACAGGTATTATTCTAGTTCTGGTTTTGATAGACATCATGATCATCGTCGTTATCATCCTTACAGGAGGAATGATAGGGGACACTTACCAGATGAAGTCAAGAAAGAAAAACCACCTACATTTGATGGAGATGTGAAGAAGCCAAAAAAGGTAGAGGCTTGGATACTTGGGATGAACAAATTCTTTGAGTTGCATGAGTACACAAATAAGATGAAGGCTAGAATAGTTGACTTCGGCTTGAAAGGTAAAGAAGACATTTGGTGGGAAGATTTTAAGTGGGTTAGAGACATCAGGACATATGACTTGAGTTGACAGGAATTCAAGAGACATTTCAGGTAGAAGTATTTGTCAGAAAGGTACTATGACAGTAAGGAAAAATAATTATACGAGTTAAAGATGGGATTAATGACAAACAGAGTGTACAGGACCAAGTTTCTGTAGCTATTGAGGTATGTACCATATCTTACTAATGAGAAGGCTAAAGTTTATAGATTTGTCAATGGGTTTCCATTAGTATTTAGAGATTGAATTGAGTATGATGAGCCTCAGTCACTTGAGGAAGTTATTGGGAAAATGAAGCATATCTATGAGCAATCAAAGTGTAAGAATGAATCTCAGCTTGGATGGAAGGAAAAAACAAAGGTAGAAGTAAATGGCAGCCTAAGAGGACAAGGCCTCAACATGTAGATGGGAAAGAAAATGTGGCTCTACAAAAGATATTTAATGCAACTAAATAGGGACATGGGTCAAAAAAACAACAATAGAAACATAGATGTGAGGGCACTGGTCGGTTGGAGTGTTGGACATGTGGTGAGGAACACCTTAGGAGGGATTGTATGCAACATCAGGGTGGAAGGCCTAAGATATACAGTGCACAGGAGGCACAAACTATTGGGGACATTGGTAAGAGTATTCCACGTATCTATGCAACAATGGACAATAGGAAGGAATAACACTAGGCATCTATCATTGAGATAAACGGTAAGCTTTGTGATTAAGTTATTTCTATTTTGATTGACCCTGGATCTAATTACAGCTATGTCAGTCCTAACTTGGTAGATAAGTGTGGTTTGAATAAGGAATTATATGCAGAGTATTAGTTAGTGTAGTTGGCTATAGGTACAAAGAAGCGAGTTCATCATTGGGTAAGAGCATGCACATTTGATTTAAATGGTATGCCTACAACAACACATTTGAATGTGTTACCGTTGGGACATATAGTATGTTGTTGGGCATGTATTGATTATATCTACATAGAACCAAGGTTGACTTCTATGGCAATGCTATTAAGTGTGTTGACGACAATGGGGAACCAAAAGTCTTGAAAGGTAAGAAGAAAGCCACACCTATTAGGATGGTGACAACTATGAAAGCAAAGTGTAGATGCAAGAAAGGGTGCAAGCTATTTGCAGTACACATAAGGGTAAGGAGGTTGAGGATGTAGATGTGTTGAACAGATAGCCAATGTTGCACCAGTTTCAGGATGTGTTCCTTGAAGAAATTATAAAGTTTCCACCTCACAGGGAGGTAGACTTTTCTATTGAGTTATTTCCAGGGGCAGCTCCAACATCGAAAGCACCTTATAGGATGAGCACACCTGAGTTGGTTGAGTTAAAATTGCAGTGGAAGGAAATGTTGGAAAAGAGATAGATTAGGCCAAGTGTATCACCTTGGGGCACACTGATCTTGTTTTTGAGGAAGAAAGATGGTACTCTCAGATTATGCATTGACAACAAGAAGTTGAACAAAGTGACCATCAAGAAAAGGTAACCTTTACCAAGGATTGATGACTTGTTCAATCAACTGAAGGGAGAAACAATGTTCTTGAAGATCGAATTGAGGTTCAGACACCATCATGTATGCATCAAAGAGGGGGGCATTTACAAGACTGCGTTCAGGACTAGGTATGGGAAATACGAGTTTGTTGTTGTTCCATTTGGCTTAACTAATGCTCCAACTACATTCATGTGTTTGATGAATAATGTGTTGCATCCACATTTCGATAATTTTTTTATTATGTTCATTGATGATATACTAGTATATTCTAAAAATGAGGAAGAGCACACTGAGCACTTAGAAGCAGTATTGAGGTTGTTTAGGGAGCATCAGTTGTATGCTAAGCTCATCAAGTGTAGTTTCTTTTAGATTGAGGTGCACTACTTGGGACATGTTGTCTCCAAGTAAGGAATTGCAGTAGATCCATAGAAGATAGGGGCCATCATGGAGTGGGTAGCTCCTAAGAATGTGGATGAGGTTAGATAGTTCATGGGATTGGTGAGATATTACAAGAGGTTCATCAGGAACTTCTCACATATTTCTTATCCCATTACGTCATTCCAGAGGAAAGGTAAGAATTTCAAATGGAATGAGGAGTGTGAAGCTAGCCTTGAGCCACTTAAGTAGTTGTTGACACATATACCAATGTTAGAGATTGCAAATCTGGACAAATATTTTGTCGTATGCACAAATGCTTGCAAGAGAGGGCTTGGTGGAGTTGTTATGCAAGATGGACAGGTGGCATGTTATGAGTCCTGGAAACTAAAAGAGCACGAACAGAACTACCTGACACATGATATTTAGTTAGAAAAAATTATACATGCACTGAAGATGTGGAGGCACTACCTTCTTAGTAGGCGGTTTATGCTTATGAGTGATCACATTGGGTTGAGGTATTTGTTTGACCAACCGAATCTGAATGCCAGGCAAGCTAGATGGTTGGCCATGATCAACGAGTTTGATTTCGAGATTAGGTATATCAAAGGTAAAGAGAATAGGGTGTTAGATGCCCTCAATAGATGGGTAAAGGTACATCATTTAGCAGCCATGACCTCATATGGGACAGACTTACAAGATAGGATTTTTCAGGTAGGACAATAGGATGTCTGGTATATGGATATTGTGCACAGGTTGCAGCAGGGTGATAGTATAGGTACATGTACATATATAGGTGTAGGTACAGGTACATGTAGTGGTACATGTACATGTGGCAGTACAAGTACAAGTACATGTGCATAGGGAATGGACTATCGTCTTACAACATATGGATTGGTCAGGTTCCAAGACAGGATATATATACCGGATAATAGTGAGCTCAAGAAGGTGATCTCGAGGGAGTTTCATGTGAAACCATATTCAAGTCACACAGGTTATCAGAAGACACTGACAATAGTGAAGAGGTAATACTATTGGCCAAGTTTGAAGAGGGATGTACTAGAGTTTGCCGCTAGATGTTTTGATTGTCAGTGAGCGAAGGTAGAGTGTAAGCATCCAGGTGGATTGCTACATCCAATTGTGATTTTAGAATGGAAATGGGAGGTCATTTGCATGGACTTCATCACAGTGTTTCCGAAGATAATGAAGCAACATGATTCCATCATGGTCATTGTGGGCAGGTTAACAAAGGTTGCACACTTCATTCCGGTGATGTCTACGTTCTTAGCTAGTGATGTGGCACAAGTGTTCATCAGAGATGTGTTTAGACTACATGGTGCTTCGAAGAATATTGTGTCAGATCGGGATGCAAAGTTCACTGCCAAGTTTTGGAAGGCGTTATTTGTAGGTTTGGGCACAGAGTTGGCCTTTAGAACAACTTATCATCCACGGACAGATGGACAGATAGAGAGGTTCAACAAGATATTAGAGGATATGTTGAGCATGTATGTGATGCATCAATAGTGGAAGTGGAAAGAATATATCCCTTTGGTATAGTTTTCATATAACAACGGTTATCAAGAGTCTTTAAGGATGAGTCCTTTTGTGTCATTGTATGGGCAGACTTATAACACTCTCATTAGTTTGAATGATTTGGTTAGGAGGGTATTGATGAGACCAAATATGTTGGTAGACATGGAACAAGAGATGTAGGTGATAAAAAGGAATCTAAATGCAACATAGGATAGGCAGAAGAGTTATGCAAACAAGAACAAGTTTTTCAAGGAGTTCTAGGTTGGGGAACAAGTGTACTTATGCATCAAAATGAAGAAGAGCTCCTTGCATATTGGATCGTGTGCCAAGTTGGCACCATGGTTTTGTGAACCCTTCAGTATCATTGAGAGGATTGAGCCAGTAGCCTATCGACTTGCATGACTTCCAACAGTGAAAGTCCACGATTTTTTCCATGTATCATTGCTTAAGAAGTATGTTAAGAATGTTGATCATGTAATTGACTGGTTTATATTGCAGGTGGAACCAAATGGAGAATTCCAGATAAAGCCTCAGTGTGTATTACAGAAAAAGGTGCTCATGCTCCGGAACCGAGAAATCAAGCAAGTTAAAGTGCAACGGAAGCACTTTGGGTCCGATGAAGTTACATGGGAGATGGGGGATCAAATGTGGGCTATGTATCCTTCCTTGTTTGTCAGTTGAGGCAAAGCAGATTTATATGGTGGTTTGGTATTTGCTTATGGTGGTTTGGTATTTTATTATGGTGGTTTGGTGTTTTCTTTATGATGGTTTGGTAATTTCTTTTTGTTGGTTAATATATGCTTTATGATGGTTCGATATATGCTATATGATGTTTTGATATATGCTTAGACATGGGGTTTATTATATGCTTTCATATATGCTTTGGTATATGATTTGTCATATGTTTTAGTATCTATATTTTTTATGATGTTTCTATATGTACACCCATGTATGGATGTAAATACCGTAATGAGCTATGTTATAAAGCTCCACTATGCAGTATGGGTGTCATGTCATTATGGTTATGTTATCATGTTATTATGCTATCATGTGGTTATGTATCATGATGTTATGATGTCATGTGGATTGGCACTTAGTAGGATGATCATTGTAAATATTGTAATGATCTCTGATATAAAGCTCCACTATGTGGTACGTTGTCATGTTGTCATGATGTTCTTCTCTTAAGTAGATCTTTCATTGTAAATATTGCATTGAGCTATGTTATAAATATCCATGAGAAGTATGTCTTGTTTCAATAGGTTATTGAGGTATATGTGTGATTGAATAATGAGGATGGTGTCTCCCAAGGGGGAGGGTTCTATAACAGCCTTGGTGAAAGTTCCATGTAATAAAAGTTAAAAACAATAACTACAAATGAATGGGACACTTATTCCAAGATGAATGTTGGGAAAGACATCCTAGGGGGTGTTCATTTGGTTGTTTATGGCTAAGGAAATTGGCAAAGGAAATGGCTAAGGCTTTGGAAAGGCAAAATGGCATTTTGGCACAATTATTTATGAAAATAATCGAAATTAGGAGAAAAGGAAGGTGAAAGGTCATAGGTTGCATGTGAGGAGGGAAATGACGGGTTATAATGGAAAATGAATGAAATAGGGGCCTCATTCATAAAAAGGCTTATGAGGATCAGTTGGTAACCTTTTATCAGGTTAGTTTTGAAGTTTTATCATTATTCTCTCCCTCATACTCTTGGACACTTAGAGTTTTCTTGGAGAACTTTGGCATTGGAGCAAGAAAGGAAAAAGAAGGAAAGAGGAAGCAAAGATCAAGCAGGGAAAGGTAGGATCAAGCAACGAAAATAGGTTTCATTGTACGTATCAACTTGCATGTGAATTTTCCTTGATAGATTTGGCAAGCATGTGTTTCTTTTCTAACCTGGCACGGGTTTCTAAGTGTGATAGTATTTTCAGCGTAGCCTTTCCATTCCCTAATAGCTTGATGAGATGGGTTCTCTCATTTGGTTTATGTGGGATGGCTGGATTGGATTCGAAGTTGAGTGGAGTGGGTCTCCAAATTGACAAACACATGGTGTAGTGGTCACTGAACCAGACTGAGGATGCATAAATCCACTAGCCTAGTAACCCCTAAACCGAACTGTAGGTTGCAGTAAAGCCAGATTGTGTGCCTCAGTGGGCCTCAGAATCCTTTCCGGTGAATGGCGGGATATATGATAAATATAAGAGGTGGATTTTTTCTTTGGTGGGCCTAGTGATTTCGGGATGGAATGCATGGTAAATCATGGAGAGTATGTCTTGGTGTAGGGCCTATTGATCCCTGGATCGGACTACAGATGCATGGTCAATCCTGAGAGACTAGGAGGCACTCAAATTCCTCACAGTGTAGGTGGAGAACTCCGATGGCATCCACATTTATTGGTGTTTTTGATGTGTTCTATGAGTCCCACATTCATGCTTGGAATATGGCACGGGGGTGATTGGCTAAAGAGAGACTTGGCTCAACTAATATATGGTTGGGTGGAACGTGGTAGTCTCATCACCGATTGGTTCATTGCATTGATTAATTAGAAATTCATTCCATTGATTTTCATGTGTAAATTTGTATATATATATATATATATATATAATATATTATATATATATATATATATATATATATATATATTATATATATATATATATATATATATGGATTTTGATGGATGATATGTTCATTGTAATTTTGTTCCTATTATGCTAGTTAGATGTATATTTTGTGACAATAACTATTTATGGCTCTCAGCATGTTTTTACTTGTATTTGAATGGATATGGTGTCTATGACCTAACAAGTGATAAGGCATCAAATGACATGAGGAAACAATGGTTCATGGTGATTCTTAGATAAGTATGAGATCCCTACACTTAATTTTGTTGTTTACAGCTGTAGGTTAGATGTTGACAATATGTTTGATGAAATGCCTGTCATGGATGGTACAGGTCTAGTTAAGGTATTGTTGATCTTATTTCTTTTGCATCGCTTTTTCCCTATACTTTACTTGATTCCGAGCTTTCATTCCATTATGGGCAGTGGTCGGGGTTGTGGGCCTGAAAAAGTGGCTTAAATCTCAGGGTCACTGACACAAAAATGGAAATTGTAGTCCATGTTCATTGGCAGGTAGGCCTATGAGAGCGAATTTAGGTATGTGGTCACTCCCTTGCCCATAGCATGAGAGCGATTATGGCCTAAGAGGTCTAGAACAGCAGTGGGACCCATGGATAGGTTGTCTGAGTGGCTAACTTGTCTCTTGAGGGTTCTTTTGATGATGTTGGATGGTTGTGTGTGATGTTACATCAATTCCACTTCCTTAAGGTCACTTAGGAGGTCAAGTCCTATCATAGTAACCTCTCGTCTCATGTTTACCCCAGTTGGCATAGTTACTTAGGTGGATGTGGGAGGAGGGTGTTACAACAAACAACAAATCAAAAGGTGGAAGTGTATATACAATGGAGCTTATATCAATATCCTCTTTTGTAAGACTAGAAATGCAGAAATAAACCCTATATAGGTTACCGAATCTAAAGATTGGCCATATCTTATCAATAATGCACCCTCAGTTAACAACTAGTTATGTACCTCATCACACCACATGGAACAAAAAGTAGACAATTACTAACTTATTTCTAAAAGGAAAACTTACACTTAATATTCTAATGGAAAATAGAGCAGAGGCTCTCAATCACTACCAAACTAAAGAGTGGGCCAGATAGCTACAATTTCTAAACAAGGCATCATACTAGTAGCCCTGCATTGAAGGAGAACTAAATACTAGTCTTGATTATCCTTATAAACATATTAGAAATTGTGTAATTGGCTTTATCACCTCTCTTCTAGATCAATCGAAAATCCATCTTGCATTAAGATTTGGAGGTAGTAGATTCTATTAAAGCAACAAAGCTTAATGCCTTTGTGGTTGATACTACTGCAAGGACTGACCAAAGCTCCACCCCACATCCATGTAAACTAACCTCGATGTCACAATGTTATTTTTCACACTAGGGGAATTTTGAGGTCTAAAATGGGCCTCCTAATGAAATTATAAACTAATAGTGGAAATAATAAAATAAGATTATATTACATCATCAAATTTTAGAGGGAAAAAAATAAAAAACTATTTTTTCAACTTGCATTTTCAACTTATCTCCCTATGGGTTTACACAAATTTCTAGTAGAAATACTCGTTGGATGAAAAATTTGATTCCTCATCCAAGGAGTACCCATGTTTCATACTTTCGATGGACCCTGCTACATGAAAAATGAGAAATACATGAAAAACGTGATTGCAATCATGTTTTTTCATGTATTTCTTATTTTTCGTGTTGTAGGGTCCATTGGAAGTATGAAACATGGGTGCTCCTTGGAGGAGGAATTAAATTTTGCATCCAATGAGTACTCCTAATCAAACTTTGAGTAAAAACATAGGGAGATAAATTAAAAATGCGAGTTGAAAATATAGTTTTATTATGTTATTATTTTTAATCTTTTACTTTTTTACTCCAAAAATGGTGAATCATCCCCCATGGTTGACGTCATCATATTGAAGCTTATTGGTTCTTATAAATTTTATTTTGGTTGTACATTTTTCTTACGACGCCCATTTTAGACCTCAAACGTCTCCTAATGACATGTCGGGTGAGGGGTGAGCCCCCCCATCCTTATGGAAGTTTGTTCTTCCCACCATACTTTGACCACATATATGATTGCATGATCTTCTCTAGATGCTGAAATTGAGTCTTACTAGGCAACCAACGTGATACATAATAAATGTGTGAGGCTTAAAAAATCTATCCAACCCTTGTCAACTTCACATCTAATGTGAGGTCCTTATGATGCCAAAATCAAGGCTTACTCTGAAATTGTGGAAGACACGGTACACTAATCTTGGATAGTCACTGGTGAAAGCACCACTTCAAATGTAATTCCTAGATACCCCACAATTACTTTGGGTCGAACACAAGTCGAAACTGTTGCAATCTAGTAAGTTGATATTCTAACTCTAACAATCAAATATTTGTCTTGTGGTCACTAATCACAACATCTAACGTCTAGCCAAATATGTACAAACATGTATTAGCACCATCTAACGTCAAGCCAAATTGTAGAAACATGTATTAACACCATCAAACAAACTCTACTTAACACTCATAGAAATAAAGGATCCATTAGAGAAATGATTGTTGACCATGTCTAACCCATCAAGACATGAGATGTCCTTCACATGCCCTTGAATGCCCACAAATTCAAATAGGTGATTCAAGGCATCCATTGTCAAACATACACTATTGAAAATGGCAACAAGAAATGCTAAAAATAACATTGCTATAAATAACAGTTCAGGTACTAGTGTTGGACATAACAACAAGTAATGAAAAATGGAAGTGCTAAAAATATCATTGCTATAAATATCATTTCGGGATGGATTCCAATTTTAGATAGTTCCTGATCTAAAATTGAGAAGTAAAATTCGAATTTGATCTTAGCAGCTATTTGTAAAATAATTAATTAATTCATCTTGAGTTACTTAGTTGGAGAAAATCAAACATGAAGTCTATGTGAAGACATGCAACAATTATCCCTTTGATTGAGGAAGTTATCCCTTAGTTAAGGAGATGAGGATGAGTTGTACTTTGAGTTGTAATTCGTTAGCTCAGTTAACTGATTTAAGTCCAGTTAGATTAGTTCCAATAGTTTGTGGAATTAATTGTGAGTTCTGTTAGTTAATACTTGCATGCATGTAACTGTTGATCTCCAGATAACTGAATATTCTCTCATAAATAACTCATGCATGTCAGTTCAGTTAGAGACCTAGTTGAGATCAGAGGAAGGGACAATGTACTATTAGTTGGAGGATTTTTCCTATATAGGAAACTCATCCATGTAGATGGAATTATCTCCTTCAGGATTGCATAGTTACTACTGAGCCAAGTGAGCAGTGTGAGGTGGAAATTCACTCAAGTGGAAACATTGGACCCTAGGAAAAACTGCGCAAGGAAATAGGAGGCTTGGAGGGTAGAGGAGAAGGTTTGTGAGAAGCCTTTGACTGTCTATGAGCAGCAGTGAGGGATTGTACTGAGAGATGGATAGCTTGTGAGCTAAAGCTTTGTGTAATCTTGAGATATTTCCACTTGTATGATAATACAGATAGCGGGGTTTTTAGCTGAGGCTTTCCCCAGAGCATTCTTTTGTGTTTCATGTGTGATTGAATCTTCTTCTCTGTTATATGTGTTCTATTTGACCTTGCTCAAAATTGATTAAGCTTCCACAAGTTTTTTTTTAGAAGTAGATCAAGTATTTTGCTTTAATATATTGCATTATCTGGTGATCTACAGTGAGAATTTCTACATACACATCTGGGGTAAAGGGACACTCTTGAAAAATAGATTTGAGTTATTAACAAGGAGAAATGATGATGCATTAGAGAGTAGGTGTTCAACATGGCCACATATCGTGGTCCAAATGACAAGAAAAACCAACATGCATGTGATGAAGCTCCAATATGCAGAAAACAAGGTTGTTAGCCACTGTCTCGAGCCGATTCCAAAGCCTCTCGAGTCTAGATTATGTGTTTAGAATAATTGGGCCTTGTACAAAACATGTGTGCTCATGTTGAACTACCTTCCATGCAATTGAGTGTATTTGCAGAGCCATTTCGTTAGCCATGATATTTTATGAGACACCAAGGAAAGTAATGAGCCTCCAACCTCCAATGGTGCCCCTAGCTACATTCTTGGTAGTGAGTTTACTAGGGCCTTGATTGAGAGTTTTAGATAGCCTTCTAGAAGAGAATTATTCAGCTGTCAAACAATAGAAATCATCTTGTATTGTGTCCAACATGGCCTTGTAGAATCAAAATGAAGGCCATCCATTCTTGATGAAAAAATCAAAACATCCATTCCTGATTACTTTCTATTCTTCATAGAATTGAGAGCTAAAAAATCCATCTTTTTCAAGAAGTCACTATCCAATTTGACTCAATCACTACACCAATAGATAAGAACATTGCGTGGAATGAATCTACAATTAGTGTTCCTAAGATCCACTACATGATCTGTTGAGGCATAAAGATAAACTATTTTTAAAATGCAATTTGAACATACCTTTGACCTTTGTTTGATCCTCTGCAAAAGATCCATCCCCTTGATTCAAACCAAGAATCTTGTATCTGCCACTTGTCTTTTCAAGTAGTCAAAGCAAACTTTGGAATTTATATCCCTTATCCACTATAGTCAAGAATGCACCTTAGCACCCCTTGTAATGCAGTCCCCTTCCATGCGAACTATCATTTCCAACCATATAGTGCCCCCTTGAAGGACTACATTGTGGAGATCCCTCTCAAGGAAAATGTGTATCTCCTTAAGTGTAAACATAGCATCTTGCAACTCTTTTTTTATATTGTGGGTCATCATTATTTCTTACCCATTCTATTACAAAGAAGACATTTCTCATACCCATTCTTATTTTACCTCTACTTTTCAAGATGTTGTCATATGATTTGAAAGATCACATCCATGCACTGTGGTCATATTTTTTCTTTGGATTTGCCCCATTAAAGCATTGATATCACAGATTGTTATAATGGACCTATGGTAATGACGAAATTGTAAACCAAAAATAAATCTCAAGCTCTAATATTTTAAAACATAGAAGGGGTGAATCCACAACTACTATCCTGAGTTGTTTTTTTCATTTAACATAAAGATTTCTTGGTTCTTGCTTTTAACTAGGTCAATGCTCAGCATTGACATTTATCAAAATGCTAAGATACATTGATGGTTCTTGTTACCTCACAAACCTACACTTTAAGTGGTAAAGCCTTAAAACACATGTACATCGTTTAGGGGAACTGAGAAGGTTTGTCCATTGTCACCACAATAATGTCCTCTCCCTCTTTCGACCATATATCCCCAAGAACAAGGGGGCTTCCTTAAGTAAAATATGAGATAGATTTAGAAATAGATTATGATGGAATATTGGGATTAGTGGGGACTAGTGCCTATCTATTTAGGGAGAATGGATTCAAGCGAAAACCTTTAGAGGGTTTGAAATTGTGAATTGGGATGGCATGATAGTGCTGTTACAACATCCCAAAAAATAAACCTATGAATGTTTTTTTTTCCATATTGCAGAAAATTACATAGAGGTCCCTTTCAAAGGTGCTCCTTAATACACATGCATGGAAAGAAAAGGGGCGAGTGTACTACAAACTAAAAATTTGTCCTACCTTTAACTAAAATGACAACAATAAATTTTCTAACTTAATAGTAATTGACAAAGGAAATTAATAGGAACACCTCAACCAAATCCCTTCTTCAAATGACAAACTTTACCCTAATATGAAGCCTAATTTTGTGGGAAAATTTTGATTAATTTCTAGCAGCAGACGAACTGCAACATGGATGTAATTATGAACCTCATATCACAAAAGAAATCCTTGAAATTTATTGTAAATTTTCTAACTTAATAGTAATTGACAAAGGAAATTGATAGGAACACTTCAACCAAATCCATTCTTCAAATGATAGACTTTGCCCTAATATGAAGCTTAATTTTGTGGGAAAATTTTGATGAATTTATAGCAACAGACAAACTGCAACATGGAGGCAATTATGAACCCCATATCACAAAAGAAATCCTTGAACTTTCTTTCTTCGGTATATCTTCTACTAGGTTCATAGGGGAATTTCCTTTTAATCCATCCTTTACAATGGAGAGAGCTTATGTGTGGTACAATTTTTCATCCTCCTAACCAAAATGTTCCCATGAAATGTGCTCATTTGACCAAACGCTAGGGTTTATTGTGCCACATGTATATCTTCTCAATGGAATGCTTTTCAAAGTAGCTTCTTCATGTCCACTCCCATTAGACTAACATTATCTAACAAATCAATGGGGAGCTCTTTAAGATGTGGACTCTGTTGATTGGAGTAGAACACAAAGGATTTTGCACTTGCCTAGATTCCAAGGCATGCAATAAATCACAAATCAATAACTTAGCCATAACTATTTTAATAATTAATTTTTTTCCTAACATTGACTTATGAAAATTTAAAAGGTACTAAGTCAACAAGAGATTAGATCTTATCCATTTATCTTGGAAGCTTAAGAGGCAATCTCAACCCTAGAAGGCTTCTAGAAGGACAAAGTCAAGTTATATAAAGGGGATAAGGGTAGAAGTGAAGAAGATTGATTTGGCATCAATCGGTATTCTAGTGCTTAGGTCAAGAAAAAAAATCAATAGGTTTAGCTCAACCTTCAACAAAAGTTCAACATTCAAGTTGAGGAGACAATGTCGTATGACCTGGGAATAAAATCAACAACATGTTGAGGTCTTTCTGGGGGCACAAAGGCATCTATACAACTTGGTCATACAATATGGACCAATGGTACATGCCATACAACTAGAATGTATGGGTCACTACACTTGGAGAGGAAAAATCAGGTTGAGAAAGGGAGTTGTTCAGTAAGGTAGGGCACTGAAGAAAGGGGATTTTCACTCAATTGTAAATCTCCTAAGGTCTTTTTTAGTAATATAGAACATAGAGCTATAATATTTCCTTGGTGTTGGGGTTCCCTAGGTATATTTGGTGTCCAATATTTTTATGTATGTGTTTTGTCTTCAGATTTAATTTCCGTTGTGTATTATATGGTTAGATACTTAATTGTTTTTGCATTTTAAAATTTCATATCTGTATTGTCTCTTTGTATTATAAAATTTTAGATAAATGCAAATCAGATATGTTGCATATAAGAAAACTAGCATGTTGTAAGAGCTATAACGTTTGATTGAAGACAAACCACATGGTTTTCTTCTCAAATAGTAGTTTCAACATTTCGAGGGAGTAGTATTACTAGTTCAACTTAGCAGCTAGGGTTTCTAGACAAACATGGCATACCAGGGGCTACGCTTTGAGGACATATTAGAGGGTGCATCCAACTATTGTTTGTGGAGAGAAAGGATTGGAGTGGTGCTTGAAGAGCAAGGTTTTTGGGAGGTTTTGGACAATGTCCTTGCTCTGCCCACAAATCCTTAATAATTGGCTCAACACAACAGGAAATATGTATAGGCAAGGAGAATCTTGTTGGAGGGAGTCAATTACCACATCATTCCCCACTCATCCGGGAAGAAGATAACCAAGGCAATGAAAAAAAATTGTTGGTCTCTATCAGAGTACCAGTGGGACTGGAAAAATTATGTTGAAGTATAAATTGAGGACAATCAAAATGACCAAGTCATACATTGTGGTGTCTTACCTTGCCAAGTTCACCCAAGTAAGAGACGAATTGGCAGAAGTGGGCGAAGAAACTCTAGATACAGAGTTGGTGTGTTGTGTTGTGATGGGCTTCACCAAACCCTGAGAATATTTTGTGAATGGAGTATGTGCCAAGGAGAAGCTTCCAAATTGGGAGTGAATCTGGAGCGATTTTGTTCGACAAGAGCTTTGAAGGAATACATTCCAATTCTCATGCCTAGAGCAAGACCAAGGAGAAATTTTCCCTAGTTGGCAAATGGGGCAAGTCAAAAGGCAAGAAGGGTAATGGAGGAAGTGAATCGAGCTCCAGGGGTGAGAAGAAGAAGAAGTATCTTAGCAAGATCAAGTGTTTTCCATGCGATTAGTTTGGGCACTATGCTACTGAGTGCCCTAACTAGAAGAAGTGGTCCAAGAAGGACCAAGTATTAGCCTCTACATATATTGATTAGTTTTCATCTAGATTTGCGAAGGAGTTCTCTCTCATTGCTTGCATGGCGAATTCATTTGGTATTAGTGTCTAGTACATTGACAATAGAGATTCCTATCACGTGACAGGAAACAAAGACTATCTTTGCAAGCTAACAGAGAAGGACATCAAGTTCCACATATAGTTGGGATACGATATGAGTTAACATTATACTATCTTTGCAAGCTATTCTTAAGAATGAGAAGAAAAAGGGTAACATTATATTGTCTTTGGTCATGAATGATTATCATATCAACATTTATCATTTGTGCTCACTTGTCAATTGGTTGAATTCTGGTTCTGATAGTGGAGATGAGTAACATGTCTAGAAATCACCCTTGGTTTTAGAGTCATTACCCAGCAACTTCCCTGCATCAAATTCTTCATTTAATCCATAAGTAAGATTTTTCATGCTCTTCTCAAGCTAGAAACATTGTCCATTCTTTCGAAAATTATCCATACATAAATTATTTTGCATATACCTACTCTACCCATAGTTTATTAATCTGGGCAACAGAATTAGTGTCTAACAAGTGGTTTCCAAGAACAAGGATCATGTATAATCAATTTTCCCAATCACAGGATCAGGCATTAAAATACATGGCACCACACCAAAAATTCATGTGCCCCTAATTGTACAAGCATATCCAACCTATCACAACTAGATATTAACATACAATATAGATGTTGACATCCCTTCTTCCTATGAATTTTATCTTTCATAAATGCAAGAATAAAATATGAAAACTAACATGTTGTAGTTTCATGAAAACTGAACAAAGGGCTTATTCAATTACCTTATGGCTATGATATCTATTTCAGTATTATGGCTTTGATATCTATTTCAATGTTGCAAGCTTCGAGAGTTTTGATTTCTATTCAAATCTTTTCTGCATAAGATATCTAGATTATATTCAGATGTAGTGACTAATATTGGATAGACATGATTCTAATTTGACCTTGGATATGATAAACACATTCATATTTCATACATGCACATCTTATTGACTGCTTGGTTCAACATTGAACATTATATTTTTAGATCTACCATGAACATTGATAACATTAGTCGTAAGCATAACTTTGTTGAGTACTTTGGCTCAACTATGTGCATTAATAAAAAAATTTCCTTTATTTGATTTTCATTAACGATGTTCTTCGATATCAAACCTATGAAGGTATAATTTAACAATTAGGTCCATTATATAAAATTCCTTAGAGACTGACCACTCATATGTGCCACAAGAACTTTTGATAATACATCGAATAGTAACATGAAAGAGTTTACAGTGGTTCTCAGTAACATTAATATTACAACCAACCTCCAAGAAAGGATACAATGACAGATACAAGGAAGGTAAGTAAGACAATATGAAGGACAATGGAAGGAGAAGGAACACATAAAGGCAATCCATTCCCAAGCAAATGAGAGGAAAATTAATAGGTTCAACTTAAGAGAAATACGTTTCAAATTTTGGTAAATTATTTGCATGACTAACTAGAAAAGTTTCAAGAATATGAGACTCTTATTAAAGTGATAATTTTATTTTATACATATTGTACATATATCTGTAGAGTTTGCGTTTAGTCTCTAGGAAATTAAAACTATCTATAGTATGTTGATAATTGTTGATGGCCATTATTTAGGAAGTGGTTATTTGGTTACTATATTTTTCCTTCTTCCATAATTTCTTCTTGTTTTAAACTGCAACTTTCTTTTTCATGTTTTCCATTGATTCCTGATATTTGACATATTTCTTCTAGCTATGTAGTGGCTAGAAATGAAGGGGAACAAATTTATGAAATTTTAGAGATATTATTGAGAAAGGTAAACTTTTCCATATACTTGTATTGAAACAACTTTATTTTTTTTCCTTATTCTGTAAAGGTGAAGACTATATTCATTATGCATTGCTATCCAAGACCTTTAATATCTCTGCAGAATAATGTCTTTTTAGGCACATATTATGTTGACCAGGAAAACATGCATTTGATGTTAGTTTGTTGTCTTATGCTCAGAGTCGGATTTGATGCAACTTGTCCTTTTAATAATCATTATTTTATGCCCATCACCATCTAAATCTCTAGGCAAGATAGATTACAACTAACAAGTAAAAAGCCACACAAGTTCTAAGGATGATCCTAGCCTGTATGCTACACCCCTAGGAATATGGTAGCTAAGAGAGAACAAGAATGTTGTTACATGTACTTTTCATGAAGTTTTTAATTAAATGATTACTAGATAAAAATAATTGCATGTGATGATGGCATTTTGCATGTTTTGATTGCTTAAAGATTATAACATTTATTTGCATATATGATTCTATAGTATGCCACTAGAGACATAAGCGTGTTGAATGGAATCTTGATATTATTTGTGCTTCTTGTAATATTTCCCATGAATATTCTTCATGCTTCTTGTAATATTGCCCATAATCTTCATGGTCCTACCGATGGGTGTTGGCATTATTTCTAAAAGGGTAGTTTTAATAGTTTCTATCATTTTTGGGAGTCATGGACATTTTCCTTTAGTTTTAGGTCTATGTAGGCTTATGTCACATGGCCACGGTTTAAGAACTCATCTGAACATCATGTCAAACACCCATAGAATGAAATGAATGCATGAGTTTTTGAATCTTTGCTCTCTGAAACTTTATTTATTGGTATTTTGGGTAGATGTTCTTTACTTTGGGCATCTTTCTTATTTTGGGTGTACTTTAGTTACTTCTCATACATAACATTGCAAATTTTTGTAATCTTTATTTAAACTATGTAGAGTCAAAATGGAGATCAAGCAAATATAAAAATTCTCATTAATACTTTTATGGGTCACCTTGTACTTGCTCCAAAAATCCTCTTGCTTGAGACACACAATTCATAAGGAAAGGATTTCCATTGTCACCTGTCAATTTGTCATAGAATACATCTTGTGGATCTTCGTATGGAGTGAAAACTTTGGTGCGGGTGGAAGGTTTTGCTTCGAAAACCAAGAGTCACATTTTAATTTTCCAACTCTCACTTAAACACCTCTTTATATCCATTTTGGATATAAAGATATGAGTGTAAGCAATCAACAAGTTTTTCATCGCTTGTAAATAACTGCACAATGTTTTGTTTTCATAAGCTTTGACAAACGATATCATGTTCAAGAAGCCTTTGGCAATCTTGCTGCATTAGCATATATTAAACACACAAGGTTTTCATTTTGTCCTTCTCCTCACTCTTGTCAAGGATATATTTCCCAAAGAAGCTTGTAGCAATCATTCATGAGGGTATTATTTTATCTTCCATTGTATATTTTAGCTAGAAGTATAGGTAGGAAATGAAAACCATATGTAGTCTCAATTTTATCCATTGATTGGTAACAATTATTAACCTAAGTATTGCAAAAATTGCAATATATGGTGATATTGTAGAGTTGAAATATTTGTAATATAGTGCATTTATGTGGTTTAGTGGAAGATGTTCCTATTTTAGGCCTTTGGAACTTGTAAAGCACTTTTTTTTGCTTACATTTAACATACATGAAAGCATGGAGTCCTTTAATAAAGCACTTGTTAGCATGAAATCCTTCAATATTTAAGACCTGATAGGGACTACCATTGCCTATAACTCTTGTTTTAATGTTTCAGAGTAAGCATAGTGTAGCACAAAACTCTAATGCTACATAGAGGATTTATTCCATAGGACAATAAAGAAGAGGTTGTGATTTTCTTCCTTTTTACTAAAGAAGTAAAGGCCATATTATCAAGTGCATAATCAATCATGCTAGGTTCTTTTGTTTCCTCTAATCATTGACCACATGTGGACACATGTTCAAATTAGTAGATTTCTTTGTTGGTTATTTTTTTACTTATCATCTTTATTTTTCCTACTGTAATCCTATTATCTATGGATCCTTTTGTTATTCCCCTACATCTATCTTATAAAGGTAGAGGGGTGATGAAGCATGTTTTTGGATTTTGTAGTTCTTTTTGCTTTGAGGTTATTGTCTTCACACCCCTTTTCTAGTTGAAGTAATTGTGGGAGGACATAGTTATCATTGAGAGGTAGAGAGTGCTTTCCTTGTATCCATGCAATTGCATCTTTGTATAATTATGCTTGGTGTGGATTTGGAAGTGTTTGAATTACTTTTGGATATTTTGTTGGTGTAGCAAATATTAGCCAATTTTTTTTCTTACAATAACATCTTTTTAGTGGTTACATTTCAGGATCATTGTATTGATTGTTGTATTTTGACATCTTGAATCAATTAATAACGAGAAGCACTCCCAATTAATTTTCTAGACCTCATAGCCAGTAGGTTTCAAGTATGTAGCTCATTATTCATTATTGCATCATATGTACTAATCTTTTTTTTTTTTTTTTACTTTTTGGTAGCAAAGCATTCTTTTAGAGAAAGCTTTTTATGTTGTTACAACATATTTACATGATTCACAAGGTGAGAAATCAATATTTAATGTAACTGTAGATTTTAGGTTTGATAATTATAGATCATTTATAGGTCAAAGTTTCACTTCTAATTGAGTATTCAACTGAACATATTGAGTATCTTATACATATCTATTTTTCCCTCTATCCACTTTTCATAACTTCCATAACCATTAGGTAGAGATCTGCAAATTTGTTTCTATTTTTTTTGTTTAGTAAAATATTTGCCAAGATTTTTCAAAGTTTTATAATTTATTGAAAGTTGTAGAATTTACAATTTATAAAGTTTTAAGGTCTAATTTTTTAAATTCTAATTCTTTAAAGGGTATTAGCTCACGCCTGCTTTACAAGAACAAGGTCAATGGTTTGATTTCATCGTGCCCTGATATTCATATGGAATGACGGCGATAAAATTTTGGTGATGGGGGCTCTTTTGACCATCACCAATGAGCTTATGGTGATATTTTTCAAGCCTCACCAAAATATGAAATGGTGACGGTCAACGAATGTTGCCATATGAATCAATAGTAACAACCATGAAAGGTCCATCATCATAAATTGATGTTCATATGCAATGGTGATGGTCACTATATGTCATTATAATCATTATTCGTGACGAATATTGAATGTGATTACAACACTTATACTTTTGGCGATGTGACCTTTGGTGACGTTCAATTTTTGGTGATACAAGCTCTTTTGACCATCACCAATGAATTTATGAGGGCATTTTCAACCCTCATCAAAATATGAAATGGTGACCATCAACAAACGTCACCATATATGTGCATCAATAGTGACGACTATGAAAGGTCCATCACAATAAATAGTTGTTGTTCATATGAAATGGTGATGGTCACTATCCGTCATTATAATCATTATTCGTGACAAACCTTGAATGCCACTACAAGACTTATACTTTTGGTGATGCCACCTTTGGTAACGTTCAATTATTGAGTGATGGAGACTAAGGTCTGTCACCATTGCTCATATGAAATGGTGACAGTCACTATCTGTTATTATAAATCATTATTGGTGAAAAACCTTGAATGTCACCACAACACATATACTTTTGGCAATGCCACTTTTGGTGGCATTCAATTTTTGGTCACAGAGGCTCTTTTGACTATCACCAATGATCTTATGGCAAAATTTTTTGACCCTCGCCAATTTCCTTTTTTGTTGTAGTGATATCCTTTGTGGCCTCTTTCACCACCTCCAAAGAATATGGGCCTCTAACCTCATGCCTCTTGACCCTATGTATGAACTGTAGTATGTGGATATGTTGACCCGACTTACAGTATGTCTTGATTAACCTAGTCATGCTATCCAACATCAAAGACAATGCAAGACAATTAGGTGAATTGGCGGGGATATTATTTATCTCTATTGTGATCTATGTATGATGGGTTGTAATATCATCTAGTGTGATCTAAGCTATAGCATCATCCCATGGAGGGATCGATGCTGCACTCTGATCCTCAGCTTCGGTTTGTTGAGGACCTGTAAAATATAAACATAATTCAACATATATATAATTAACAAACTAGAAGCATAATAACGTATACATTAAATTCAAACACATCAGTTGAAGACAATTTAAAAATTAAAGGCAATTTCAAGGCATAAACATATAAAGTTTAAAGAGGATTTAAAATGCAGGAGGTGTACCTGAAATGGGTGAAGATAGTGCACTAGATGTACAAGCATGGTCATCAATAGAGACATAAACACTACCTTTGACACTCTGAATGGCGTTAGAGGCAGGATCTACTAGGGAAACACAAACTCTTGGTGGGCTACATGATCTATCATGAGCTCGAACACATATAACAAACCCATTTGCACTATGATGGCCTGTAATTGGGGTGTGTATGAGATGTCTCAACATAATACATATTAACTAATCCAAGAAAAAGACGACAAAAAAACCATTTCTAAACTCAAGCAGAATAATCTGGCATGAAGTCCTACACTTTAGAGTCCATTTTTTGATAATTTGTCAATCAATGTACATTGAGTTCCATGTAAGCAAAATCGAAAGAAGGAATCAAATCTAACCTCATACTTTTTTCTTGTTTCTAAATAATGTCTTTTATTCATAGCATGACTATATGTAAATATATATGTAAAAAATTGAAATAAACTTATTTAAGAAACTAATAAAATTTCATCCCAACCAAGTACTACAATAGACATTACGTTCTTAATGTTTGACTTTGATACATGGCATGTAATTGGTGCAAGGACATGAAGACAATATTTCTTGTACAACACACTACCTAATGAAACCGTATTATATGAATTAGAAAAGAGTCTAAATGCTTTTATTCACTAAACCAAATGCACATTTTATGATGGATTTAATATGCCTATCAATGATGCATTGTTGAAACATGAACTTATATATATATATATATATAGCTATTTGATATTTATAACTTTATATAATCTAGTTACATATGTATAGTTATATTTAAACAATTATATAGCTACATAGTTATAGAAATATGTGTTATAGTTAAATATATAGTTAAAAATTATGTTTATGTTATATAGTTATGTATATGTTATGTAAAATGTTATATATATATATATATATATATATATATATATATATATATATAATATATATATATATATATATATATATATATATATATAATATATATATATATATATATTTTTTTTTTTTTTAAAGTTTAAAGATTAATAGTTTATTTTAAAAACTAGAATCGTAATATATTTATTATTATAAAAATTATGAAAAATATAAATTAATTTAAATTATAAATAATAAAATAAAATAAATCTTCTTGTTTTATAAATAGAGGTTCACCTATGAGCAACCATATTCATCATGTCAATCTCAAGCTCCTAATTTACTTATTTATTGGTTATAATTTTGTTGTTTTTTGTTTCGAAATTTTTTGGGGTATATTTTTGGCCAAATTTACTAGAAATTTAAAATGCATTTTAAATAACAAAAAATTGAAAATTTATTTCACAAAATCCTAAAGAAAAACTTTAAAACATAAAATAATTAGAAAAAAAATGTTTTTACCATTTAAAATTAGAAAATATGCATTTAATACACAAAACATTGCAAGTAAGAAACAAATTTAAAACCTAAATTATAGTTTTTTTGGGTGGTTTTGAAGTGTTTTCTAGGTTGTTTTGAAGGTTTTTTTGGGTGGTTTCGAAGTTCTTTCTAGGTTGTTTTGAAGGTTTTTTTTATGGTTTTCTAGGTTGGTTTTGTGGGTTTTTAATTTATTTCGAAGAAGTTTTTCTAATGGTTTTCTTGGTTGGTTTTGTGATTTTTTAAGCTTTTTTGAAGGGTTTTTTTGTGGTTTTCATAGTTTTTGTATGGTTTCATGGTTTTTGTACATGTTTGGTTTTTTAAAATTAATTTGTTACATTTTTAAAAAAAAAAGAAGAATGAAAAAGAATACCATACCTACCTTCATTTGAGCCTTTGCAATGTTGATGAGATTGATTTGAAGGCTCCATTACTCAATCAAGCTCCAATATTGATCAAGCTACTCTCAAACTCTCGGTCGAGCTCCTACGGTCTATGAAAATGGTGTGCGCAGATCACGAGAGTGGTATATATGAAAAAAAGGGCTCGATTGAGCCCTATGACTCGATTGACCCTTATGGCTCGATCGAGCATTGTAACTCGATCAAGAGTTAGTTTTTAACCCTTGATCGAGCTTCTTTTTTAGTGCCTAAGGATTTTTGAGCACTCTGTTGTCCTTTGAGATAACCTAAGGTCACTTAGTTATGCCAAATCATCTGTAGTTTTTTGTTGTTTTAAATGATTGGATGACCAGTGAACTATTTTATAAACAAGTGCTTTAAACTTAGACATATTTTTGATAAAATGAAAGGTTGTTCTTTAACTTCACATGGTTAGTTTTACTTTAATGGGATGGAAAAGTAGCGTGTGAAGAGGTATAATTGATTTAATATTCAAACTGAGTATTTAACCATTTGCAAGAAGAAATTAAGAAAACAATGCTTTCTTAATCAATAAAATATAATCAAACTATTACAAAGATCTAGTGTAATTTATATTCAAAGAGGAATTTATAATAACATATAGTTTTGTAAATTATTCTCTTATTTAAATTACAACTTCATAGAGGATTCAAAATAAAACTGAAATTCAATTAAATTTTAAATTGGATAACTGCAAAAGGCTTAAATTATATGAAGAAAACATAATGAATAGACAAGATGAAATACAACTCACTGAGAGACAAACCATATGAGGCAAATCCATAATCTTTTATTATTTCAAAAATGATTAAGCTTAGTACAATTCTGCTTGATAAATTGTTCAAGGGTTCAACCCATAATAACTCAAAGGAGGAGTTATTTATACAAAACTTTACAAAAGATCTACAATCTGTTTGGAATAAAATACCAAAATAGTACAAAATTACAAAAACAGAACAATATAATAAGAACCGAAAAACTATTGAAGAGGTGGCTCTATCCTTTGGGAATTTGTTGATGATCTGGCCTAAAAACATTGATGAGTTGTCCTGAAAACACTGATGAGTTGTTCTGCCATCAAAATGAGGAATTACTCAATTGTTTCACACAATTGATCCCATCTCTATTCACTTGGGATTTCTAAATTTACCATCTTCCTGAATGTTTGATTCACTTTTGTATATCTTTTGAAATTAGGTTGGGTGAGAAACAAGTGTTTGATTTCATGTAAGATGATTAAATCAAATTCCAAGGCTTCTAGAAAAACCCTCCCTGTTATCTGTCCTTTAACTCTTGCAAATTTGGCTCTGTCTATTGCAATAACTTATAACTCCTTGTAATAATCATCTAATCTAATCAACTTATCATTCAAACCTACTAACCCTCGAAATCATTTCTGATTTAAAACATTAAATTTTGAATGGAATCTCTTGACATAAATGTCTAAGGCTTGACACTTAGTTTCTAATTAATTGATCGAATTCCTTGATCTCCAAGATGGTAGTTGTTCTGTAAGAGATGTTTATTTCTTATATTTCCTCTTTGTTCTTTGAATTTAAAACCTTGATCATATCTATGGCTTTTGTTGACTTGGTCTTCAAGGTTACTTTTTGTTCTTCAATCACTACTCTGCACCTAGTAATGAGTTCTTGATACTAAAAAATAATATGTATGGATGGCCATACATTTGTCATGGATTGACTCATTTTTGTCCAAATATTTTCCTTCGCATGAGCCAAAGTGTTTGCCATCAGAGACTCACTCTCCAACTTATGGATTTTAAGTTCCAATTTGTGAGTCTTCTGCATTTCTTCCAGATACTTAGAATCATTTTGCACTTTCTGCAATTCTAAACTTTGGAATTTCTAAAGTAGTTTTTGGTTTTCTTGCTTATGTATTGATAGTTCCTATGCTAATCTGGTTGGGTGAGCTTTTGTTGATGTAGACCCAATGGCTATAGATGATGAACTAGGCTCTATACCTACAACTGCTATTGGGACTGTTGTAATGGGCACCATGGTAAGTTGTGATGTTTCCTTCTCCTTCAATAGCTCTTCAATCCGCTCTTCCATTTTCTTCAACTGTATATTTTGCTCAACAATAAGCTTGAGCATATCCTCCTTTTGTTGTTTAGTTTCTACCATATCCTTGGTTAGAGGATCTTCTGTTGAAGGCAAATTCAACTGTTTCTTCAGTGCAACAATGTCTCCATCTTTCTTCTTAAGAAGTAGTTCTGTAGTTTTTACATCATTGAGATCATATCCCACTTTAATTACAAAATCCTCTAGTGATTTTGTTCTGTTGTCTTTAGCTAGAGAGGAGATATTTTCTAACATAAGTTGGGACTGAACATTTGATAGAGTAGTCCTAAGTTTAGAAAGAGACATGGTTGTGGTAGTCATAGTAGAAAATACCATCTCACTAGTTTGTCTTTGCATGTCCATCTGGTCAATTGGATGGATTTGACTAGTGTCAAATGAAAACACAGTCTTCTTGTAATCAGATGGTGATTTAGGAAATGGAATTTGGGCTTGTAAGAAATCCATTAGAATTATTCCCTTCTCACTATAAAAAGTAGAAAGGAGCCTATGTTGGGAGGTTGAAGTTTGTTTCCAAAATTGACTATACACATTGGACTTTAAAGCCTAATTTTTTTGCTTAATTTCTAGGAACCTTGAAAATATGTTTTGGTCATCCGAAGTGTTGGTTCTGTGGAGTACTAAAGAAGGTATGTTTTTGG
The DNA here is from genome assembly GCA_000404065.3 of Pinus taeda. NCBI lineage: Eukaryota > Viridiplantae > Streptophyta > Pinopsida > Pinales > Pinaceae > Pinus > Pinus taeda. The sequence continues at coordinate 34,184 of APFE030175647.1, forward strand.
TAATTATTTCAGCATCTTTTTATTAGAACTTACAAACCTTTTGCATCATGAACTTAGAAAACGATAAGGAATTATAATAAAACATGTGACATTAATATGCAAGACAAAAACACTGACAATTGTCATTTCCTTATGCAGGAAGAAGGAAAAACGAGAAGTTGTCATTCCGAAGGAAAGGACAAGGACAGGTTAACCGCTGTCCCTTTGACGGGAGACCATATACAAACAAGGCAAAGCAAATCAAAGCGAATCAGCCCTGGAAAGGAAGTGGAGATATCGGCTCGGCACAAGAAAGAAAAGAAATGACTGAGGACTAATGGTTTAGCGAATCCCTAAGGATCATTGATCCTGAGGGATCGTTGTTTTATCTATTTCTGCACTTAGATATCTCCACCTTCACCCTTATAAAAGGGGCAACACTGTTAGCTCGAGAGAGGGAGATGTTGTTATGTTTTATGTAATTTCCTTTAAGATCAAAACTTTGATCATCGAGTCTCATTAAGAACTGATCTATTGTAATTTCACTTTATGCATTAATACAAACTTGGTTATTATTTCATCTTTGAGTCTAGAATAACTTCAAGCGGTGTACCCCTGGAGGCTAAGGGTCCGGCCCTGGAGGACACTTGCTCCTGTACCATTACGTTTGGTTTATGCATGGTTTGCTTATCGACGTTATTTGGTAATCTAATGTGTTTTTTCAGTTTACATCACATGCTCTGTTATGTTTAATTTATTAATGTTTCTAAAGACAGAACTATTGTATTGACTCTACATTGTATCACTGTTCCTTTAGGTGTTAATATAATACTGCTAGTCTTTACAGAATACTGTTGCTGTTTAATTACAGAGCCTTTGTGTTGTGCACTTGTTCATTAACATTATGGAATTCATCTTGGAAGTTATGTTCTTTGCGATTGTTGGATCTATAAACAATGTTGTTCTATTTTGAAATGTAGTCGTACTCTTTCTAACTGAGAGTGATAACTGGATAAGATTACTGTTAAAGTGTGCTGTGTGTATATATGGTTTTCAAGCGTTGTTCTATAATTCATCATTAATCAGTGCTGTTCCATTTTGGTGTGTTATTCAATCCGCCTTTAAGAGTGAAGGATTGCCGTTTGATTTCTGTAGATTACAATTAGTGCATTCGATTTTATAGACTAAGGTGTTACTACTTGTTAGACTTAGTTATTGTTCAATTCCTTAACTGATGTTCCATTTCAGGTTTGTTGTTCTATTTCTTAACTACTGTTCCATTTCAGATTTGTTGTTTTATTTCTTAATTGTTGTTCCATTTCTTATCTGCCATTTCATTTCTTTTTATTTGTTATCTTGGTGTGAAAAACGATCTCAGGCTATAGTGAGCATTGACATCTACTGTCCGGCTCCTAGATCCACGATCTGTTCTTTGGTTTCCTTGTCCATCAGTTTACAAAGGGATGGGTTATTGCTACTGAACCCTTGATTGATAAATTGCTTAGTTTTCTGAATGTGTGGTTTAATCTTTTGAAGTAGTTAGCTGTAAACAAGCATCCGTTTACTCTTGTATTTTCAAACACTGTGCTACTAGCATTACTTTGGCAAATGATAACCTCAGATTGAGACACTCTTTGAAATAAAAAAATGTTCCCGGATTGACATACTAATGTGAGGTAATTAGACGTGAAAGAGACCCTTTTTATAGCTCCACATTTTGGCGTCGTTGCCGGGGAAAGAGTGTAGCCATTTGTTCTTTTTTTCAGAGTAGTGTACGAACCTGTTAGGGAAAAATTGGGTTTTCAAAATGGAAGGTAAGAACCTATGTGTGGAGCATTTAACAACCCTGCTCCTCTGCCCGCTTTCTTGTAGATTCACTGTTGTTTTGTTTGGATAGAGTCTAGTAGTTAATTTGTGTGCATGACTAAGCAGAAAAAGCCAGAAAAGAATTCCAAACCTCTACCCAAGCCAGAAAAAGCTAAGGGGCCGATGACCCTTGGCCGACCAACCTTCATAGACGAAATCTTCAAGAAAGCAGAATCTTAGCCCTCAGTAGGAACCAAAAAAGTTATTTCTAAATAGCCTACTAGTTCCCTTCAGGCCACAGGATCACCATCTGTAGCCTTTGCTGAGGTGCATAGTCAAACTGAAGAGTAGGACTTTCAAGAAATTGAAAATTCTACTCCAGAACTATTGCAAGAAGGGAATTTCAGTAATCTTTTGAAGGAGGAGGAGAGACAGGGGAAACCGAGGAACTGAAATCTTCTCTTGAGACAACTTAGCCATTGAACAACCCAGACAAGGGAAGTGCTGCAAAAATCATTTTTGAAGAAACTCAATCTCCTCAGACATTAGGTACCCTCATTATCCCAGATAGAGGAAGTGCTATTAGAACAATTCCTGTTAAAGCCATTCCCCCTCAACCTAGGAATACCCTCCTATATATCCCAGAAGGTTATTGGCATATATTTGACCAAATGGCTCAAAACTAGCCAAACACCCAAACCTCTACATTACAATACCCCATAGTGGATTCTGCACAAATCGCCTATGAAAGCAATCCCTCTTCAACTATCCCTACATTTCACGGTCTTACATCAGAAACCCGGATGCATTTTTATTTGAATTTGATGTACTGTGTAGGGGATATGATTACACCACCGACCCCCAGAAACTAAAACTATTTCCCTCTACACTACAAGGGGCTGCTTTAAGATGGTTTATGGGATTAGGTGGCGGGGTTATAAATAACTGGGATCAAATGAAAGAATCTTTTCTAAAAAAATATCAGGACTATTGCAGGTCTAGATAACTTAAGGACGAAATATTCCAGATGATAGCTAGACCAAACAAAACATTAGAGGAGTATGTGGAATGTTTTTAGTATAGTCTACAAAGATCTCCTTATGCATCACTGCCTTTACCTAATAATGTGTTAAAAACAGCATTAATAAGGGGCATGAAGGAACAATGGATTGAAACATTAAACATTATGGGAAAAGGGGATATTTATCAAGAATTTTTTGCTGACATTATTGATTTATGTATCAGGAGCTCAAGAGGCAGCACAAGATTAAAACCGGCAAAACATGATCGGTTTGTAAGAGATAATAAAATTTCGACAGAAAGAGTAACACGTGTGGAAATTGGAAATTTATTGGAAAATTTTAAAGCTGATATACTAGGGACACTAAATACACAACTTGATATTATGCAGGCCAAACAGAAGCAAATGGAGGCAGAACAACATTTGGCAATCTTCTGTCCCCGATGCAGGAAAAAGCATAGCCATAAGGAGTGTCCACCGGATATAGTCCAAACATGTGCCATCTGCACAAAAGATCACCTTATGGAGAGCCACCCCTCACTTCCTGGATTGAAAGTAGTATATAAGGAAGCTGAAGAAGAGCCAGAATTGGTGTATTTGCTCAACCAGCACCGTCAGTGACAGCCGCGACAATCTGGTATGTTTCCAAACCCAACTTCTTCTTTTTAACCTCTGCAGTATAATTCTCAACAATATAATATGTGGCAATGTCAATTTCAATCCTCATTTCCAAACTGGTCACCACAGTCGTTTCCTTCCTCAACCCCATGGCTGAATCAGGCGAGCCAACCTGGTTGGCCAAATCTTCCTTATACCCCACCATATTGGCAAAGTAACGCATACCCACCACAATGGACTCTCCCTACTTCACAAAGTTTAGCCTGGCAGACAAACTGGCAGAGACCAATGCATCAGCCAGTAGGAACCATTCCGCTCCCTCAACCTACACTGCCAGCCTTACAACAAAATCCCCAGTCTAATCTGAGACCGCAACTCCCAGCCCAACCCAACCCCAATCCAAATAAAAGACCAATCCAATCTGTCCAAATCATAGACACACTAGAAATAAGAGTCGATCTGAGGGAGTGTAATGATCTTCAGTTAAGATCTGGGCGTATTATTGAAACCAAGGGAGATAAGATAGTTCACATTGAAAATCAGTTATCCAGAGAACATCTGTCACAAGAAGAGGATGTGAATAAACAACAAACTCGTAATCAAGCAACCACATCCTCTCCCCCATTCCCAGAACGATTAGTCATACCTCGACCTATACAATATCTTGATTTTGACATTCTGGGAGAATTACAAAATTTGTACATAAAAATTCCATTCCTCCAAGCCATTCAAGACATCCCGATATACACAAAAACTATCAAAGAATTGTGCATAAAGAAACCAAGGAGGAGTATAACAAATAATCCAAGAGTCCAAGTAGTCGGCACTCTATCCGACTTATTATTAGGAAAAGAAACACCCATTAAATACGAAGACCCAGGAAATCCAATAGTAACTCTCCAAATTTATGGTCAGACCCTTTCCAATGCCTTAGTTGATCTAGGAGCTACAATCAATATCTTAACAACCACTACTTGCCAAAAGCTAGGCATTACATCTGTAGAACCCACCTCTACCTTGCTAGAATTGATTGACCAATCTGTGGTTAGGCCAGAGGGCACACTACATGATGTCATGGTCACTGTTGACTCCTGGGAATATCCAACCGATTTTCTAATAATAAATCCCAAAACCCGACTTGATGGACATCCATTGATTTTAGGTAGACCTTGGCTTGCCATTGCCGATGCCTATATTCACTGTCAACAAGGAAATATGATCATAACCAGAGGACAAGATATCAAGAACTTAGTTCTATATCCTCCAGTGTAGCCAAGTGTCACAATAGTCAAAACTAATAGGCACCCTGTATCATACCTTACTAATAACATTAGATCTCCATTAACTATACAAGAGGCACTTGATTTCAAAGACCAAACAAAAGACGATGCCATTAATAATTTCATTAATCAAACTGAACTCACATCCCACACACAATGTCACATGATAAAAGCAGCATTTGATAGTGAATTAGAAGAAGATTCTCCTAAAGATACACATGATCATACAATACCTGTTACCTCTGTTGCAAATAGTAAAATTGTGGAAATTGAACCGGGAAAAACCTTAAACATTAATGCCAACCTCACATCCGATCAAGAAATGAAGCTCATCCATGTATTGAGGAAATATAAAGAAGCATTTGCATGGGACTACCCTAATATGAAAGGAATTGACCCCCATTTATGTACACACCACATTTACATAGAAAAAGATGCGAGACCTGTTCGTCAGCCTCAGAGGAGACTAAATCCTCATCTAAAAGATGTGGTAAAAGTTGAACTTCAAAAAATTTTAGATGTCAATTTATCTACCCTATCTCTGATAGTAAATGGATCTCTCTGCTTGTGGTGGTACCAAAAAAGAATGGGAAATGGAGAATCTGTGTGGACTACAGGGAGCTAAATAAAGCAACACAAAAAGACCACTTCCCTCTGCCATTCATCGATCAAGTATTAGACACTTTGGCAGGAAAGAAATTCTTTTATTTCCTAGATGGCTTCAGTGGATACAATCAGATTCAGATTGCCCCTGAAGACCAAGACAAAACTACTTTTACTTGTCCTTGGGGAACATTTGCCTACTGAGTTTTACCTTTTGGCTTATGCAATGCTCCTGCCACATTCCAAAGGGCTATCCTCAGTATTTTTGCAAACATAATAAATGAATGATTTGAAGTATACATGGATGACTTTACACCATACGGAGATGATTTCAATCTAGCACTGGATACACTAGAAAAAGTCCTACAACGCTGCATTGCTATAGGCTTTGTTTAAGCCATGAAAAATGTTATATGATGATAACGGAAGGACTTATCCTAGGACACTATTTTTCAGCAGCTGGCATTCAGGTAGACCAAGCCAAAATCCAAATACTTTTTCTTATTCCCACTCCTACCACTCAAACGGAGGTACGCAGTTTTCTTGGATTTTCTGGTTATTACAGGAGGTTTATAGAACATTATTCGCATATTGCTGCACCTTTGTATGCACTAATTGGTAACGTTGATTTTCTTTGGACAGAAAAATGTGAACATGCTTTCAAGGATCTGAAGAAGCTCGTATCCACAGCCCTAGTCCTTCGAGGACCAAATTGGGATTTGCCATTTCAGATATCATCTGATGCCTCAGATACAGCCATTGGAGTAGGCTTTGGGTAGGAAGAGGATAAAAAACCATATGCAATTTATTACATCAGCAAAAATTTATCCCCTGCTAAATTAAACTACACTGTTACTGAAAAATAATTTCTAGCCGTAATACATGCTGTCAATAAGTTCATACATTACATTACTGGATATCCTGTTATCTTGTACACAGATCATTCTGCCATAAAATATTTAGCAAAGAAGCCTATCACAAGTGGCAGAATAACTAGATGGCTTATTTTATTGCAGGAATTTGATATTACAATCAAGGATCGACCTAGAAAAGAAAATCCTGTAGCCGATTTTCTCTCGAGAATGCCAAAGCCAATCGATGTAGCAACAATTGAAGATCAATTTCCAGACGAGCATCTATTTGCTGTGGCTGTTCAAACACCATGGTATGCTGATGTTGCCAATTACCTAGCAGTAGGTAAACTACCAAAGCATCTAACCCCTAATGAGTGGAAACAGATTGTTCAGCGGAGTACTCGATTTTCTTCGATTGGTGGCTATTTGTTCCACACAGGGGTAGACATGCATATCAGGAGATGTGTTCGAGAAGATGAAATCTTTGACATTTTAAAAGCCTGCCATGATGGACCATGTGGTGGAAATTTTGCCAATCGCAGAACTGGACATAAAGTGTTGCAAATAGGGTATTATTGGCCCACGATTTTCAAAGATACAAAGAAATTCGTCCAAGCCAGTGACAATTGCCAGAGAGCAGGACGCCTTGGTCAGTCTGATGAGATTCCTCTGAAACCACAGCTAGTTATCGAACCATTCAAGCAATGGGCTCTTGATTTTGTTGGACCAATTAACCCATCATCAAACCGGAAAACATATATTTTGGTGGCAACAGAATATGTCACCAAGTGGGTTGAAGCAGAGGCATTGCCAAGAGCTACAGAGGATTTTGTCATACAGTTCCTGTTCCATCTATTTGTACGTTATGGCCTTCCAAGAGAGATAATTACAGACGGTGGACCATAGTTTGCTGGGAACAAAATAGCTGCAACACTCAAAAAATATCATGTCCAGCATAAAATTACTGCTCCATACCACCCACAGGCAAATGGGCAAGTAGAAAGCAGCAATAAAATAATAGAAGCAATCCTAACAAAAACCATTATGTCACATAGACGTGATTGGGCTGCCAGACTACTTGAAGCACTGTGGGCTTCTAGAACAACATGGAGAAGTACCACTAGTTACTCACCTTATCAATTAGTGTTTGGAAAACAACCCATTTTCCCCATAGAATTCGAAATCCAAACATTACGAACAACACAGGAAGTTGGCTTAGATCTAACTGAGGCACAGATTAATCGATTACAGCAGATCAATGAGCTCGACAAAGTTAGGCTCTCTACACTTCAAAACACTTCCCTGATCTAGCAGTAGCGAGCTAAATGGCATGATGCTCTCATTAAAAATAAAGTCTTCCACGAAGGTGGCTGGGCTCTTTTGTACGACTCCAGGTTTCAGGACTTCCCCGGGAAAATCCAGACTCGTTGGTTGGGACCATATGAAATCCAGAAGGTACATGACAATGGTACCCTTACTCTAATCACTATTGACGGTTCTGGATATGCCTTTAAGGAAAATGGCCACCGAGTTCGTCTTTATCGCAAACCACTCACTCGGGAGTCCTTCTGCCAGCAGCTACGTCGAGACTCTGATATGCAAATTTTAGGGGAGGGAGAGAAGTATTCCTCACTTGTAATTCATTAAGAAATTTATTTCTATTCACAGTTTGTACATAATTTCTTTTCTTTTGTCGAATCATTTTTGTACATATTTTTGAATTAACGTTTTGCCGTTACTATTTTTTGTTGTGCCTTCTATCAAAAGAACAACATTTTCTTCCAGCTGTTCCATTTTCAAAAGAACAACCCCCTATGGATCAACCGTCATTTTGTTGTAATTTTGTTCTTTTTCTTTATTTCTGCGTTCTACTGTTCCTTTTCCAAAGGAACAACATTTTTTATTTCTATTGTTCCTTTTCCAAAGGAACAACATTTTTTATTTCTATTGTTCCTTTTCCAAAGGAACGACATTTGTGTGTTTTGTTGTTCCTTTTCCAAAGGAACAACGTTTTTGATTTCTGTTGTTCCTTTTCCAAAGGAACGACATTTGTGTGTTTTGTTGTTCCTTTTCCAAAGGAACATCGTTTTTTATTTCTGCTGTTCCTTTTCCAAAGGAACAACATTTTCGATTTCTGTTGTTCCTTTTGGAAATGAACGACATTTGTTTTCTTTGTTGTTCCTTTTCCAAAGGAACAACATTTTCGATTTCTACTGTTCCTTTTCCAAAGGAATGACATTTGTTTGCTTTGCTGTTCCTTTTCCAAAGGAACAACATTTTCGATTTCTGCTGTTCCTTTTCCAAAGTAATGACATTTGTTTGCTTTGCTGTTCCTTTTCCAAAGGAACATAATTTTCGATTTCTGTTGTTCCTTTTCCAAAGGAACGTCATTGGTATGTTTTTCTATTCCTTTTCCAAAGGAACAATATTTTCCATTTCTGCTATTCCTTTTCCAAAGGAACGACATTTGCGTTTTCTTTTGTTCCTTTTCCAAAGGAACAACATTTATGGTCTTTTGTTGTTCATTTTTCCAAAAGGAATACCACTTGCATTCTTTTGCTCTCCCTTTGAAACAGCTTGTTCCCCTTGCTGTTCTAAATTAAGGATGCTTATTGTTCCTGTTCTTTCAAGTATTTTAGAACACAGCTATGCACTTATGCAATGGATACAAAATCACAACATACTGGAATTAGTGAATCATAAAATCGCTATCTTTATAAGAAATTGCTCTGAATTGGTAAGAGGATAGAAGGAAGGACATGCTTATTCATTATCTTTTGTTGTCATTGTTCTACTGATTCTACTCTGATTGGTTATCTTTATCATGTTGGTCCCTTTCAATCCTCTTTGATTATTATTCAAGAATAAGAGCAAAGGGTTTATATCTTCCTATTGAGATGTTAAGACTTCTTCCACCATTCCTACTCTTAAGGAGTGTTGAACCACCCTTTGTGTATAAATAGGGAAAGTACTTTATGAAAAAGAAAGAAAAAAAGAGCAAACAATGATGTCTTAATGACTTATAAGTTGTCAAATGTAGGATAGGGGGTCTCATCAAGAGTCAGCCTACCATGATCATGAGGATGAAAGAGAAGTGGCATTCCCACTATGGCCACCACACTAGGGATATGGTCCAAAAGGTATATCAAATAAAGAACCCTTGGAACAGGAGGTCTCATCACGAGCCGACCTGCCCACCTTTCGCTCCTTCCTCGTGAATGGCATTATGGCTAACTGGTCACCAAGCCAGCATAATGGCTTACATTTTGACATCACACAACATTTCCTAAGCATACACAAAGGATCATGGTTCCATGGGTGAAATAAACAACTCTGCCAAGGTTATGGATACCTGTCAGCAGCAGAGCACTGTTAATGGTATTGAAGTCACATTATTTACACCAATAGGTAGTTATTAGCACCCTTTTGTTTCTTATGCCTTAGTAATCAATTATATATTATTTCCCAAAACCATACAATGCATGAATATATATTATCACCAATCATGATAGAACAATTGACAATGACCGCATGAGACTCTGTATCCACGACATATGTCCTATCCCCAGCCTCGCATCATATTACCACAGTCTCTTACATATTAAGTGACCCAACTCTACGCCTCAATTTCGGTAATTTGCTACTTTTGTAAACATGGCATATTGCCATACGCTGTTCCTTAAGGACTCTGTTTCAGAACGGGCGCCGCTCCTTTATTTGACGCCCGGTACAATCTATCACATTGCGGGGGGGGGGAGGTTAACCTCATCATTCCCTGGATTACGTGTCAGATCACTATTTGGGAAGATGTGTACTAGAGTATAGCACGACTCAACGGTATACTATTTTTTATTTTTCTGCATGACTTGCTGTTCATAAGCCATTTCCATTGTATACTCTGCAGCGTTAGATTTTGAGCGAGTCTTGTGTCTATCAACCTCTCTGTGTTTCCACAGTGTGAACAGATGCCATTCCATTGAGAGTTTATAGCAAAACCATAAACATGGGAGGAAGATCGATTTGGAGAGAACCGCAGGTGTTAACAATCTCTACTGCTGCCCGGGAAATCCTGGCAAGAGCAGGATGGCTGACTTATCTCAATCGCTTACAGGAATCCAACAAGACTGTAGCAATTGAATTCTTGCAGAACTTGCAAGAAGATCACTCCACAGTGAGGGGGACACGCATAACAGTCACCGATGACATAATCGCAGAAGTCTCGGGACTGCCAGCCGCTGGACCTGTATGGACGTTAAAGAAGGAGAAATTGTAGAAGATCATAGAAATCTTCCAGGAGGAAGGCCAGCCTGACAATTAGAGGAAAGGGGGTTCTGCCAGCAGCATTAGGAGAGCCATGGGCAGAATTGGCGAAGACCATTCAAAGCTACATTACCTGTGAAGGCAGAAAAGACGTGGTAAGACCGCGACATCTTAAACTCTTAGCTGTACTAAAGCAAAAATGCTTTGTAAATTTACCTGCATTTGTGAATTCATTACTTCATGACATTGCATGGAGCATAAAAAAGGCACAGCATATAGAGTCGGTTGTTGGTCATCATGGGTTGATTCGGTTAATAGTCAGCCATAGCCTTACCCAGTAGCAGAGCATCTGGGAAGAGCTAATTGCCATGATAAATGGAGGATCGACCACACCATCCCCAAAACGTAAACATGCCACCAATACACCTGAGCATCCAAAAAAATGAAGGAAATCGGTCCGACTAGCACGGCTATGAGGGAGGCTGGAGAAGCCCCAAGAAAACACCAGCCAATCGGTAGAGATAGAAGATGGGAAACCTCCACGATTAGAAGGGGAAGACGATGAGAAAGGAATGCAGGAAGAAGAGGAAGGAGAAAAAGAAGAAGAAGCCGAGAAATCTGAGCAGGAGGAGGAAACAGAACAGCAGGAAGGTAGCCCATTGCAAGACATATTGGGAGAAGATGAATTGGCCAAAGTTTTGGCCAATATGGGCGAATATGGCCAACCTTCCAGTCCATCAGACCTCCATGCCAAAGAAAAACCTCAGGAGGAAAATGCACCTGAAGAATCACATGCAAAGGAGGCAGAAGAAGAGAATTTGCCTGTTCGTGATGAAAATATGACAGGAGATGTTGAGCAAGAACAATCCGTTCCTAGCCAGAAGACACCAGAAAAAATTCCAGACGAAACGGGGGAAAAGGAGGTTGCCCAAGAAATAACAAAACCTGTTAGGGTTCTTGCCCCAGAACAACCAGAGCAGAGCAATGAAGAAACACCCCAGAGAGAAAATCAGGGAATTAGTCACAGTCCAGGCCGCAGTGAACAGCTTGCTGTTCCTTCTAAGGAAATTGCGGAAATTAGGGAATTGCGAAAGGAACAACAGAGATTATTGAATATAATAGTTCAGCTCCACCAACAGATTAGGATTCTAAAAGCAAGGCAAAGGGTAAAAAGGACTTCGGGAAGGAAAAATGCAACCACTCCAGTAAAACCCCTCAAGACAAAGGGGCGGAGGACCAGAGTCAATCCTGCTATTCAAAACCCTATCGAAAGCCAGGCTACTGTTCCAAATGATGCTGAGGAACAGACTGTTGTTCCTTTTCCAAAGGAACAACAATGGACTGATATCCATGTTAAGATAGAAATGGATGAGATATTGACCCGCGATAAGGAAATTCAGATGGAGACACCACCTTCGGGAGTGATAAGAGTCATGAACTCAAAACAACACAATAGGAAAATTCAGGTAAAACTCTCGGCCTGCATTGCCACATGGAAAAGAGATTCAAAAACAGTAACCCTACGAAAGGGTTTGAAGCAATCTTAGAAAGTAGCAGAAAAGCTTAGAGAGCAAATGGTCCCTCGAGAAAAGTATGAAGAGCTACAACAACAGCTTAGGAATGTCAATCTATCCAAAAGGTAGGCCTTTGAAGGGTGGCGAAGGGAAGAAGAAAAAGTCACGAAGGTAACTCGTAGGTTAGATATAGTTATCAAGCAGATGGATACCTTATGTTCTTTATACAATGACGTCCTAGCATGTAGAGCCCCTGCTAAGAATTATGCCTTATTTTTAATGGAATGGTATTTGCAATTGAAAATAAATGTTGTTAAAGCAGGTGCTCCCATACAAATTAACACCATCGATGATTTTATAAACTACTGTAAGCACTACTGGGTAAAATTTTAGAGATTACTGTGTGAATTTTATTTACATAACCTTGTATTAGACCAGGAGACCGAGTTGAACCCTGGCCCTTTTGTTGGGGATATCCAATTATAGGCATTTATTTCATTTAGGGTTAATCAAATTAAATGTCTTAAAGCCTATAATGCTTTCCAAAGACAAAAAAATGGATTAGATTTGTGGATAAGAGCTGAGCCTAGGGATCCAGTACAGTTGTGGAGAAAACATAGAAACCTCATGAAGACTCCAGGTGTAATTGAAGCATTAGGACCCATGCATGAGGCAATCATTCGACATGGATTAGAATACTTTTTCTCTATCAAAGACCCTGCCATTGATGCGGCTAAATTTCGGTATCAAATCTCTAATCCGAATATCCAGCTCAGGGAACCATTTAAGTATGAAAAATTTAAATTAACCGCCAACTACTTGCACCTCTATGGTGAAGTCATTTTGAGGGCAGGGCTATCCTGCTTAGGATATAGGTTCCGGAGTCCAATTATTTGGCACTTTGCACCCGGATACCAAGCCCTGTATGAGATGCCTGAGGGTCAGATAGGCCATTTCTTTGAATACCTAGTTACGCATCATGGCTGTAGGCCTTCACATGAGATTCCATCTCCAGCCTACTCACTCACTGCCTTACATGTCAACTACAATGTTTTCATGAGGGCATGAAAAAGGGTAAGCAGGGGGGTGTGTGGAGTA
>APFE030175647.1:47346-100349 GCA_000404065.3 Pinus taeda
TTTCATGAGGGCATGAAAAAGGGTAAGCAGGGGGGTGTGTGGAGTAATAAAGAAGGTATGTTTTTGGTAATTATTTCAGCATCTTTTTATTAGAACTTACAAACCTTTTGCATCATGAACTCGGAAAATGATAAGGAATTATAATAAAACATGTGAGATTAATATGCAAGAAAAAAACACTGACAATTTTCATTTCCTTATGCAGGAAGAAGGAAAAACGAGAAGTTGTTGTTCCAAAGGAAAGGACAAGAACCACTGTCCCTTTGACGAGAGACCATATGCAAACAAGGCAAAGCAAATCAAAGTGAATCAGCCCTAGAAAGGAAGTGGAGATATCGGCTCAGCACAAGAAAGAAAAGAAATGACTGAGGACTAATGGTTTGGTGAATTTTTATCTATTTCTGCACTTAGATATCTTCGTCTTCACGCTTATAAAAGGGGCAGCATTGTTAGCTCGAGAGAGGGAGATGTTGTTATGTTTTATGTAATTTCCTTTAAGATCAAGACTTTGATCATCGAGTCTCGTTAAGAACTGATCTATTGTAATTTCACTTTATGCATTAATACAAACTTGGTTATTATTTCATCTTTGAGTTTGGAATAACTTCAAGTGGTGTACCCTTGGAGGCTAAGGGCCCAGCCCTGGAGGACACTTGCTCCTGTACCATTACGTTTGGTTTATGTGTGGTTTTCTTATTGATGTTATTTGGTAATCTGATGTGTTTTGTAAGTTCACATCACATGCTCTGTTATGTTTAATTTATTAAGGTTTCTAAAGACAGAACTATTGTATTGACTCTGCATCGTATCACTGTTCCTTTAGGTGTTAATATAATACTGCTAGACTTTACAGAATACTGTTGCTGTTTAATTACAGAGCCTTTGTGTTGTGCACTTGTTCATTAACATTACATAATTAATCTTGGAAGTTATGTTCTTTGCGATTGTTGGATCTATAAACCATGTTGTTCTATTTTGAAATGCAGTCGTACTCTTTCTAACTGGGAGTGATTACTGGATCAGATTACTATTAAAGTGTGTTGTGTGTATATATGGTTTTCAAGCACTGTTCTATAATTCATCATTAATCAGTGTTGTTCCATTTTAGATTTGCTGTTCTATTTCTTAATTGTTGTTCCATTTCTTATCTGCCATTTCATTTCTTGTTATTTGTTATCTTGGTGTGAAGAACGATCTCAGGTTGTAGTGAGCATTGACATCTACTGTCCGGCTCCCAGATCTACGATCCATTCTTTGGTTTCCTTTTCCATCAGTTTGCAAAGGGATGGGTTATTGCTACTGAACCCTTGACTGATAAATTGCTTAGTTTTCTGAATGTGTGGTTTAATCTTTTGAAGTAGTTAGCTGTAAGCAAGCATCCGTTTACTCTTGTATTTTCAAACACTGTGCTACTAGCATTACTTTGGAAAATGATAGCCTCAGACTGAGACACTCTTTGAAATAACAAAACGTTCCCGAATTGACATATTAATGTGAGTTAATTAGAGGTGAAAGAGACCCTTTTTATAGTTGCGCAGGTTCCTATTGACTGAATACTTTCTAGAGGCTCTCTAGAAGGTGAAGTTGTAGGAAGAGTAGTTGAAGCACTAACTGTAGGAGGAGTGGTTGAAGTACTAATTCCTGCTGATGTAGACACTTCTGGATCTCCAAGATCAATGATCACTGCTGGAGTCTCTTCTGATGATGTGACCAAGATGACTTTAGGCTTCTTTTGCTGAAAAACAAATCCTTTCAGCACATCTTCAGTGGATGAAGTTTCCTCTCTCAGGCTCTTATGTTGGTTGTTCTGAGCAACTAGAGTTTGTTCAGTAGGAGTAGACACAACTTGCTCATCTGCTTCTTAAAGAGTCCCATCAATCCATGTTTCTTGATTCATAATTTTTTCAATTTATCGCCTTGGAGTATGGTTATAAGGAGTCATTTTGAAACTAACCCTTAAAGAAGAAATGATGCCAAAAGGATCATAGGACCAGGTGAAACAGGGCTGGAAATTCATCTTTTTCAATAATGTATCTACCTCAATATCAGCTAATCTGGTGTTACAAACAAATGACCCAATCTGTGCTTTTATCTTGAACTGATACTTTCTCTTACCTAGCACAAAATGTAGCTCATCCATGTGAATAATATGCCTAATATATTCTAAAGAAAATATTCTCAAAGGAACATATTTGGGTAGCTTGTATGGTGCAAGATCACATCCATTTATTCTAATCTCAGTGTAGTTTTGGTATAAATATTAGTCACCAGTTTTGTTTTGTTCACTTAAGTGTAGGATCCTTTTAATTTCATTCCCAATCCCGGGCTCTGTTTGACTGTTAAGGAGCCATACCACTGGATGTATAAATTCATCCAAAAATTCCTCAAATGATGAAGTGGTAGAAGTTTCCCTAACCATTTCTGTCTAGTGAATCACTAATTAATTCACTCCTTGTTCATCCTACTTGCTAAGTTTGATTGGTAACAGATCACCTTGTTGAAAAAGAAGCAAGTGGACAATTACAGAGCTATAATTGAACAAGCCCTGCACAATGAAGTTCATGAATTGTTCATGTATATTATCAGCCAAGAATTGATTGTAATTATACATGAATGCAGGTTGTTCATCTTTATTAAAGATGGATAAGAAACCAAGGATAACCTCATCAACGGACTGGTCATCTGGGTATCCTAATAGATAGGAAAGTAAAGAAATGTAATGTCTAGAGGCTTCAAGAAACATGGCAGATGAATAAGGTAGATTTCTTTTGGGCAATTCTGCATCCTCAGGAAAAAATATTTTGAATATTTGGGCTCCTTGTTGGAGATTTAACTTATGGTACAAATCCATAAGTGTTGCTGGTGAAAATAGAGTCAAGGAGTCAATTTGAGGAACTAATAGCATTTCATTTATGGTTTGAGCAGAAATGGTTATTAGAATGTCTCCATTCTGAGCCACGACTTCCCTTTTAACAGGATCATACTTGGCTTGATACCAAGAAATAAGGTCAGGGAATTCATGTGTCTTTGGGAAACTATAAAAAGGTAACAGGGATTCACAAAATCTAATCGGATCTTGCTGGTCGAGATAGTTATGTTTAAGCCACATGTGTAGTTCATAAAAATAAAACTCACACTTGGCCTCTGCAACTTTGAATAGTGAATCGACAATCGAAATATGGTCAAGGTCAAGCTGGGTCAGGGTGACAATACTTTCCTCTGTAGTTTTCTTCTTGGACTTTTCCTTTGGGTCCACAGTGGCAGATAGGAAGAAAAATGGTTATAAGTGACACATTGAGTAGTAGACTAGAAGTTATACAACATTGTAAACCTACAAACAATTGAAAACAATGAGAAGAAAGTGACAAAGAGGTCGGTTTTGTTTTATTTATAAGATGTGGGAAGGGGTAACGGTTTTGTTAATAACCATAGTAGCTTTAAATGCAAGGGAGAGGGAATGCAATAGATGGACACAATGGGTATTCTAAATGGGAGGAATAAGCAACAGATAGGTGAGGTGTCATCTTGGGATTAGTGGAGAGATAATGGCTTTGGCGGAGAAAACCACAAATGGTTTGCGGGGTAGGGCATTGTTTATGGCTTTGTGCACAGGGGGGGGGCTGTGGGTGGGGGGGCGGCACCGGTATCGTGGGGGGCTGTGGATGATGTGGGATGACATATAATGGCTCGGGGAGTCCGCCATGGAAAATTGCTTTGCGGACCCCCCCCCCCCCCCCCCCCCCCGCCCATCGTGTTAACGTGAAATAGCGGAGGGAGGTGTGAAATCTCTCCCTGCCGTTGATCTGGGCGAGGAGCAGATCAACCATCGGATCATGCATCCTTTTTATGAAAGACAACAAAATCTTTTGTCATTTATTGATTTGGGTCAAATCAAACTTGCGCGTTATAATATAATTGAAATGCCAAAGTTTATAATTAAAGAATTAATCCCGATTAAGGAATTATCATACATTAACACAATTTGACATTTTTCTGATGTGGCACATTTGGACTAGCAACCTTTGCATTTATAATAATATGAAATTGAAGCCTTTCTTTTCTTTTTGCTTCCCTAACATTTTATTTTTCTTTTGCCTTCTTTATTTAGGGCAGCTAACTCCTATCATTTTATTGATATGGATGCCTATAAAATATTAAATTGTGCTAACATTTTAATTTTACTTTTATTTTTCATCCATATCCTAAATTAACATTTTAAAATTATGTTTTGACTAATATACTAACTTATCAAAACCAAACATTTTACAACACTCAAAAAAGGCTTGATCAAGGGCTTAAATGACTCTATCGAGACATTATCTTTTCCACCTAAACACACCCTCTTTCACCAAAAAGTGTAATCCAACTCTATGCTTTTTCCCTCTATCACTCGATCCTTGTTGGCTTAGGGGGTCCTGACCCAGGTTCAGAGTTAGTTGCGCCAAACAAATCCCTACACTACTGGCCCTTTCCACATCAATCTGAGGTGCGCAGACTAAAGTCTCACCTGAAGTAGTATGGGGGGATGCAAGAATCAAGTTTCCACACCCAGAGGTCAGTGTGATGTCCTTTTGGCAACCTATATATGCCTTCACGCAGACCTCTAGGCTTCTACGACCTAGTATTACAACTTCCCTTAATCAGCCTCTAGACCTTCGCCAAGGTCTATGATTGACTTTTGTGGACCTTGAATAGGCCAATTAGCTACTTATGAGCACCTTATATTTCCCTTAGATCAATAATTACTCGAAATTACCTAATTATTCGATAAATTTAACAGAATGCGTTATGATCTTCACATAATCACTTAACATTAATTGCATTTAGATAACAATACAGATCAAGTAAAGGCACATCAATACATCATTATTTTATAAAAACATCATTCATCACAACATATAGTGCATTCATACATAACAAGAGTAAAGGGACTAAACACATGAATTTCTGGAACAATCTTCTTTATTGATATTCAACAAAGGTTTACAGACTCAAAACTTCCTTGCACACTCAATTGCGGACACTACTCTAGGCCTCCACACACTCAACTACAGAGCCTTTCCCCTCTAAGACTTCCTTCCCTGCGCTAGACTTCTTTGCTTGTACCCATAAACAAATTCACTACTTTTTTTAGACCCTCTAAGACATGCCTATTTATACAATCCCATGGTCTCACAGATCTCAAAAGCCGACTCAACTTTACATAAACGAGGGTAAAAACCCTTTTTGACTCTTAACTAGATTTGCGCTCCGTGACCACAATTTGCGGAGACTTTACATCTTCTTACATCAAAACTTGGGCTTTTGCCCCAAAACTGACCAAACGGACCCCATCCCAAAAGGCCCCCAACATAAAGGTCGTGACTCGCCCTCGTGTCACTCGGATGGAGAGGTGATCTTGCTGTGAATATCCCCCAGCTCTACCTGCACAACTACGACTTCAGCCATGCTCTGTGTGTTTTCCTACTTCACTTGCTCTATTAGCTTCTTTATGGCTAGTCCTTCATCGACTCGATTGATCTTTTGTGTAGTTTGCAAGTTCACCAATTTTTCCTATATGTTGGTTGAAACTAGGTAGGCTTCATCCAACCAAGGCCCTGACCTAGCCTTAAGGACTGCTTCTTTTTTCTGCGTTGCTTCCACCTATGTAAGGAGCTGCTTAGCCTCTTGCAGCTTGGCGAGGCGTTGTGCTATAGAAATGGAGTGCGTCATCGCCCTTACTTTGTCATACTGCTGCTGTAGCTATCAAATCTATGTGCTTAAGATCTGTAGGGTGGGATCTTCCTGCAGGTTCATCACCACTTCCATGGTCTGTTCAAACAAAGATGTGCAGTCAACATCTGCTGCATCCACAGTAGCAATACCTTCCTTAACAACATCTTCGCATTGTTTTTCGATTTTCATATTCTATTCAAACTGAACTCTAGCCACCTTTGCCTTTGCATCATGGACACCTGTAGCTAGCTTCTGGATCTTAGCTTCAAGTGGTGCCTCCTTAGGTATGTGGAAATCTAGCACTATCCTGCATGCCTCTGCAACCATGACTGCTAGATGGGAGCTCTACACCTGGATCGGTTCCTTCGCCTTCAGGGTCTCTGTCTTCTCGATGAACATTTGCTCATTGTTCACCTGATACACTTATTAAGTTGAGAGTGCACTGCTCCTACGCTCTTCATTTCACTGTCACACCTGTCTACAACATGTGAAGATATTCATTGGGAAGCGTTGCGAGGTTGAGGCCAATGTTCTTTAGAGTACTTATGATGACCTTGTCATGGGATGCTCAAGGACCCTTTTGATAGTGCGACTACCAGGAGATCCACTAACTTGACTATCTTGGTAGCCTAACTAGTCCCTAGTGTCAAGCTCGTCTGTATGGTGCTTAACTACCCTACGTCCATCTGGATCTTACTGGTTGGGATCTGGAGTTTGTGCATATCCTTCTGAATAGTGCCTAGCGACGACAGGTGCTATTGTTTGAACTGTTGCAATAGTACCATAGTGGTGTCATGCAAATTATCCAGGATCTTGTTGAGATCACCTCTGTGAGCATAATGGGATCGAGCGGTGGCTTCGTCGCTTTTGAATTCTTTCGAGACCTCTCCTTCTACTATTCCCTGTACCTCTTCACCCAGAATGGAGTGCTCTATCCTTCATCATTGCCACCACCTTGCTTTTACTATTCTTCTTCCTTGGTCTAAGGCGAAGGGGATTTACCGCTTCGCTCTGAGTCACATTATTCTTGTTCAGCCTGCATTTTTGCAGCATGCTCCTTTTCTAGTCGGGCCTTCTCATCGACCTCCTTCCTTTGTTGTGTGTCCAACTTCTGGACTGCCTGCTTTGCTACTTCCTTCTTCTTCTTCTTCACGGAAATCCCCGTGACTTTGCTGGTATGTGTGGCTAGATCGGATGGAGAGTGCCAATTTGTCAGCAATTTTTTGATGACTTCCTTAATGACATCATCCATGGCAAGATAGGGCAAATCAAACCACTTTTGTTGTGGATCCTTTCATGGCCTAATATACACACAGTGTAAGTCTACCTTGAACTCCGTGTAGTTCGGCAACTGCTCATACACAGTCAGGGACAACCGTGGCTGCTGGTTGATGGCCATGTGAATGCTCGCCTCCATCAAAATCCAAAAAAGTTTTGTCTCCGTGACCTGCGCGGGGTCCTTCGTGGACCTAAGGGAGGCAACTGACTGTCCTCCGGTATCTCCCAAGAAACTAGCACAATGGAAAGTAGTATCCACGTGTAGTGGAAGGTCTTTCTCTCATCCTCAGCCTCGCGACAATTTTCAAGGAACCAGCTATAGAGGTAGCTCGACCATTTAAACTGCACACCCTCTACGCACTGTGCAGCTAACGAGATCACGAGTGTCAGAACCTCGCCCACACGACATTTCCTCATGAATTTACGAGCTAATATTTGTGTGTCAATTTGTACCGCAGGGTCATTGATGGATGTTATGGAGTACCCGTGTGACTTCTTGACTAGGTCAAATTTCTTCTTCATCTTTTCTGCCAAGTCACGCTCACTGGTCTTTTCATCAAACTCCTTGGTCAGATTCAAGCTTGAATGTGGCAAGAGCATGATTTTATGGATAAGCATGTCTGTGATGGGGATAGGTGCACTTAGCCATAAACACCCATCATGCACTAGAGTCAGCAGTTGCTTTATACAGATGATATTGATATTGGAGCGGTGGTAGTGGGGCACCCATAGAAGGTTCAATAACCCTGATTGATTTACTATGCAAATCCACTCAACTAGCTCCAACGCAATGACACTCAAGTCTTTGTAATACACCCGCTTCATCTAATTCTTCGTTGCGAGGTGGGGGAACCTCTCATGGTTAGCCAAACCCCAATATTCCATTTTTAAATGAGGAATCTGAGTGAGGCATGCTTCTTCAAAGGTGATGCTTTCTGGTAGTAGGGGTGTATGAATGAGGAATTTCTCTGTGTCTGGGTCCTTGGTGACCTTCACCCTTCCTTTATGTAGAGGGATATAATCTAGCAACTTGGAGATGGGATCCATGCCCTCAGCTTCTATATCCTCTACGCCCTCTTCAGCCTCTAAATCTACAACCTTCTCCTTATCCTTCATTGGCGGCTTATCTTTCTTTTGGGCCTGGGTAGCAAAGTGCTTTCTTGGTGACTCACACACTGGAATCAACCTCTTCTTCTTGTCTTTCTTTAGCTTTGGGATTTCACACACTAGTGTAGGCTTTGTCCTAGGTGACCTTGGCGCCGTAGGCACAAGAGTCGGAGCTCCCATGCTCACAACTTTTGGAGCCACTCTTTTAGAGGCAACAGTTCCTCCATGCTTGTAGTCTCACCTAGTCTTGACATAGTGCTATGAATAAAATACTAGGTATCCTTATGTAAAGTATCAAACACAGAACTTGTGACCAAATCTGCAAAAAACTGAGGATTCATAAGCGACGGATAGCACAACTCAAAAATTATAAGGGTGCAAAGTGTTCTCTGTTAGACAGCCACATGTAATTTATACGTGAAATTGAATTCAAATCCAATCATTCCCCCCAAAATCAGTCCATAAATGTTGATTTGGCGGCAGATCTTCAAATATTTCAGCCTTAATTTCCGCCCCCGCTCCTCTTAACCATCTCCTGGCTCTCAAATCATGAACATTGACTGTAACGGTCATTTTCTAGCTATGTTGCATGACATCTCACCCCATAGCGTAGCTCCCTTCGTGCACCTTCTGATACTATGACATCACCCTTTTTCGCATATCTCGTATGTCACGTAGCTCCACAAACTAGGCAGTGTAGTTTATAGTCCCGCGCTCCATTGCAGCTGCTTGGAGTGTTAAGACTGTGTTGTCATCATGTAGATATTGAGTTAGATCCCCTGTGTATGGCTTCAACCAGCTTCCATCTACCCTTCTCAGAAATGGTTCTCCATTCAACTTCATGAGCTGAACTGCGCCACCATCTGTCATTTATTTGACGACATATGGCCCCAGCCAGTGTATATGAAACTTCCCTAGAAACTTAGCAAACTTACTATCATATAATAAAACCAAGTCATTTTCCTTGAAAGTGTGTTGTTTGATGTGTTGATCATGCCAAGCTTTTTCATGTTGCTTTTGAACCTGTTGATGGAATCCAGCCAAGAACCTATCTTCTTTGAGCTCCATTAGTTGCATGATTCTTCCAAGGCTTCACAATCCTCCATTCCTATGAATGTTGCTATGCAGAGACTAGGCACAATATATTCCATAGGCATCACAACTTCGACACCATAGACCAAATGGAAAGGTGTCTGACCTATTAGCTTTTTACAAGTAGTCTTGTATGCCCATAAGACTGTCGATACGCACACATCCTAGTCGTTCCGCTGCGCGTTGAAAATCTTTTTCAGCGCATTTTCCAATATCTTATTGAAATCCTCAACTGTTCCATTGGCTAGAGGCTGATATGGTGTACTTTTCTGATGGTAAACCTGGACCTCTTATGTCAACACATTGATCGTTTTCTTAAGGAAGTGTGTACCACGATCACTCATTAATACCTTCAAGAAACCAAACCTGGTCAACACATATTTAAACAAATTTTTTTATGTTGTTTCCCCTGTAGATTCTTTCCCAGGATGTGCCTCTGCCCATCTGGTCAGATATTTGGTTGCGGTGATGATATAACGTGCATATGTTTTCTTGCTTGGGGGCTGAATAGGCCCTGCAAAATCAATTACCAATTTTTCAAATGGCTGCAATGACACTTACAGATTTAGTGGCAACTCATCCCTCCATGATGATCGACCCATTCCCTGACATGCATCGCATGGCTTATAATATGCTTTAGAATCCTTATGCAACATTGGCCACCACAACCTAGTGTGCAAAACCTTCTGCACTGTTGCTTTTCCTGCATAATGCCCTCTTGCAGCCCCTTCATGGGCCTTTGTAAGGATGTTGTTTCTTTTGAAATCAAGCACATACCGTCGAAGTATTTCGTTTGATCTCATCTTATACAAATGTCCGACAGTTATTGAGGAATCAGTCGCGCATACTACCAATTATTTCTTTTACCAGCTGGTGTAGCCTTCTGGAGTTGTCCCCGTGGTCAAAAAATGGATAATATCTACAAAGTGGTTGTCTTCTACGCAGACTGCGAAGAGCTACGTGTTAGGTATCCCTTCCTCCAAATTAGTAGGTTCCTCCCCTATTTCAATGTGTGATAAATGGCCAGGTCCTGCATTCAACCTTCTTGGCTTGAAAATTACCTCAAAGTCGTATTCTTGAAACAGCAACAACCATCGACATATCTCCCCCCCAACACAAGCTTATTGACTAGATACTTCAAAGCAGAGTGATCTGTCTACATCTTGAAATGTTTGCCCAATAGATAGTGCCTAAAATTTTGGAGAATGTACACCATGGCCAATCCCTCATGCTCTATCGTTGAGTAGTTCTTCTCAGCCTTTGATAATTTTCTGCTTGAAAATGCTATAGGGTGATCCATCTCTCCTTCACTAGCCTATGTTGGCACTTCTTCCAGCACAATACATGAGGCATCAACGTGCACATGGAATTCCTTCTTCTAATCTGGGAAGACCACTATCGACACTCTAACCATATTTTCCTTCAAGACATCTAGACTGCGCTGACATTCTTCATCCCAACAGAATTTAGCGTCCTTCTTTAGCAACTTCGCCATGGGCACGGTAATCTGAGCATAATCCTTGATGGACTTCGATAGTACCCAGTATGGCCCAGCGTTGAGCGGAACTGTTTAACACTCCTTAGGGCTTCCAAATTTATTATTACTGCGATCTTTGCAGGGTCCACCATAAGTCCTTGGTTGCATACCACATGAGCCAGCAAAATCCCAAAGGGGACACAAAACAAGCACTTCTTCAGGTTCAGTGTGATCTAATACCTTTGCCACATATCCAACATTAAGTACAGATTGGCTACATGGTGCTTTACTAGCACAAACACTGTCCAGTCATCAAAATATACCTCTAGGAATTTGTGAATAAATTCTTTGAACGACGATGACTATGCAAAATAATATCATCGATGCATTCTTGAGTCCGAAGGGCATCACTGTGTACTGAAAACACTCCCATTCCATCCTGAAGGTTTTTTTATCCCTATCTTATGGCACAACCTTGATCTGATGGTATCCAGAGAACCCATCAATAAATGAGTAAGCTTCCTTCCCTCCAACATTGTCCAGTACCTCGTTAATAAATGGTGTCGGGAAAGGATCATGAACATAGGCATCATTAAGATTCCTTAGATCTATGAAAATCCTTATCTCTCCCTTATGATTCTTTTCTTGGACTACCATTGGGCTCACCCAATCAGATTGCTCCACTGGTTCAATAATAACTGCCTCAAGCATCTTGTCTAATTTCAAGCGGACCTTTTCCTTGTATTTGGGATTGAGGCAATATGGCCTCTTCTTAACGGGCTTTGTGTCCGATTTCAAAGTTATTTTCATCACTCCCAAATAGCCTATGATGCATTTCAAGTCCAAGAATTTTGTAGGAAAAAGATCTTGGTGGAGTAACTTAGAAACTTTATCCACTGTGGCATCATCCCAATAATCTTCGATCTTTGCAAATTTAGGCTCTGCTTTAGTACCAACATTTTCCTGTGTAGTATTTAGTAGCACGGTTGTATCTAGGTTCTCTATCTGTGGACCCTCAACCTCGTGGTGGACTTTCACTTCTAGGATTTTGATAATCCTTGGATCCTTATCCTCCACTTCAACAGTCATATTATAGCATTCCAGTGCATGGCGTAGCTGGGTGCTCCAATCTAGTTGAATCAATTCTAAAGAATCTTGTGGAATTTGGAAGATCACTGCCTTAACCTCCTACAACACTTCATCATTGCTTTCGAACTTGTCTTCAAAGCTGAAGGTCATCAAGAATCCTTCTCTTAAGATGTCTCACTATGCGATGCCATGGTAGAGCTCCATTTCCAAATACCAATTCATAGGGATTATATCCAGAGTGTGACAGAATAAATGCACCCATTTTGGTGACGGTTCTATTACATACACTTTAGTCAATTTTTCCAGATGATCGCGTGGATCATTCCTCCCATCATATTTCTCAATTAACCATACTTTAGGGTGACCAAATCACATCATCATCATCCTAGTGTAATCATGCCACTTATCAAAGTTGTCTTTGTGCGTACCCCACCACCGAGCAGGTGTAGCACACAGTGCCAAGTCCAGCGCCTGAAAGTGGTAATCCTTGGAACTTCTCTTTCAAAATCATCCAAAAATTTATATATGTCAGTTAAACCATCGTAATAAGGTAAATTTCTTACCTCCGACGACACACAGTGCAACAATTTGGTCATCATGTTGTAGCGCAGTGTGGATACTTCGTGCAACCTATTTTGCCAATATTCCAACTCTTTGTCTGAATTCGAGGTACAGGAAATTTCATGGTCCCATGCAATCCATCCATCAATTGTTGTATTGACCCAATATTGGTCTCGCGCTGTAATTTTATAGATATGATCCAAATCATCATCACTTTCCTCATATTCGTGGACCAGTTCAGTATAGCGCGGTCCTTTTGTGGGGTCCTGTTAGCTCTGCTATGCAGCGATGACTTTCTATTGACAAAGAGAAGCCTGGTCTATTGGTTGTGTCCTCAAAGGGGCCCCACATGGGTCATTTTCCCCTTCTCTTCTTACCTCGCTTACTCTCCACCACCTTTGTTTCCCTATTTGCCTCCTAAACCTGACAAAGCAACCCCCTTTGACCTTAGCCCCAAGCGCAAAACTCCAAAGTGCCCATAAAACCCTACTATATCCCTTCACGTGTTCATAACTTATCATGCCGCATCCCCACCACTGGTCACCCCGCTGATCCACCAGCTCTCGTCGCACTCGATAAAGGTGACTTGCTTGACCATTTTCCACAGTTAGATCATCTCCGCCAAGATTTGATGGTCTTTGCTTTCATCACGTAGGCAATTTGATTAAGTCATAGTGCATGATGAGAGTATTTTTTCTCTCTCATCCGATGCTATGTGTCAATCATTGAATGGAATCGCTCAATCCCATGCATTTACCACTTAGCGCCCGAAAGCAGTGCGATGAAAACCTTTACCACCCAACCAAACTGCCCCACCCGTTAAACGTTCGTGCAGCTCCATAGCCTGATGACTGTCTGATCTGTTTGCCGAAGATCTAATGGCCCTGACTCACCCCACTCCCACCTCGGTTGATAGCCTTCACCGAGCCATCTCCGCTGTCCATTTCCCCGATCTAATGACCATTCTTCTCTCTCATCCAAATCGTTCACCTACCCATGCATTCCACGTTCTTGACCGTTCTGTTTGCCCGAAGAAGGAGATGACCAGCTCCACCATCATCAGTCATAGTCAGACCCCTAACAACCATATTTAACAGAAGGCATGGCTGAAAGGAGAAAAGGACAAGCACCACTCTATAACTGAATTTATCAGTCATGGACTCCACTAGTATGAGCATTCCAACTGCCTAAAGGACAGTACAGTACCTGAATAGATCAGATTCACCCACTGAAGCAAGAAAACATGTTCAGAGACTCCATCAGGTGGTTAAATGCATTTGGTGGTCAATTATGACCCCTCCACACCTAAACGACCAAGTGCCCTAGTATTTTAAACTAATAAATATCCAGAAGTAAGATGTAATCCAGGTTGGCATTTGATGTAAGGTTCAACTTCTAGAGACTGTAGATATTTTGTCACTTGCAGCTTCTCATCTTCATTTTCAGCTAATACAAGCTTCTTTTGTTGTTAACTGCTCATTGTCCATTTTCCTCTGATTCTAAGCTTGTGCCTAATATGTTGTGATTCTTGATCTTTTGATGTTTAACACTAGATAACTGTCATCTTATTTCTGTGTTAGAATGTTGAATGTATCACTAAATAAGATACTCAAGTTTCTTCCTATCTAATGCAAGAGAGTTGTGATCCTATCCTTGCATTAATTGATTAGATTCATAGCATTCTTTACTAGTTGCAGCTGGCCATCACATGGTCTTTTGTATCTGTTGGTGTGGTTAGTATTCTTCATATTCATCTAATATCTAAACTATGAGCATTGGTGGTCTAAAGCCTTGTAGTCTGGGGGTGTTCATGCATGTCTGGAGTGAAACAAGTAGAAGTGGTTATCTGGCTTGAACCAAACCATCATTCCTTCCATTAAACTTGCAACAATAGTTGAATTTATATGTTACCAGGCATCTCCGAGCTACAACCTAGGAGAGTTTCTTGAAATCCTAATAGGTGCAATGGTATTACAGCGTGGAGCAATTTTATTTCAAATGACATTGTACATTTCTTAAAGTTGATTACCCCATTCATATCAATAGCTCAGTCTATTCCAAGGAACCTGGAGTATGGATTGTTGTCATCAACAATTTCTATCACTTCAAAATCAACGAGTGCGCACGCACCTTCTATATATACGATAACTCCCTGTAATCATCCCATGGGGATAATATTTTGTTGGTTCACCATCCTCAGTTGAAGCGGATACCATTGTAGCATAGGTCTCCCCATTCTATCCCAAGTCTATTTAGGCAATACGTTTGCATCAGACCTCAAATCCAAAATAGCTTGGTCCATCTCATCATCTCTTATTTGTGTGGTAAGCCTCATCTCGTGCCTTGTTCTTGCCTTATGCTTACCAATAGTTCTAACTACACGGGGTCCATCAGGAGCATTATCCTTACCAGCACACTTTTTTATCAACTCCTGTAGTCCTTTCACAACCTTGCTATAGCACAGAAGCTTCATACAAGTCTCCAAGAAGGTAGTAAGCATAGAGGGGTCAACCTTTGTAGGCACCCTAGTGTCTGGTAGTTTGTTTTGACTTCCTGAGGTAGAGGCTTCAACGAAGCTTTTCTTTGCTTCGATGAATGTTTCCTCTGCGCGTTCCAGGTTGAAGCCAGTCTCCTTTTCCGAGGTCTTGCAGACCTACCCACCTTCTTCAGGCTATTTTCCCTTATCGTCAGTAGTCGCGATCCCGCTTTGCAGCACGATATTCACATTCTGGTCCTCCTCTTGGTGCTTGGCCCTCATCATCGGTAAGTTCTGGGTAGGATGCTGAGGCTGTGACTTCTTCTCCTGCATCTTGGCCATCAACATAGGACATTCTTCGATTGTGTTGTGAAACTGAGTACAGTATTGACGTGATGGGCATGTCTAACTCATACACTCCCACGTGTAGTACCATGGCATTTTGAAATTGTAGAAAATGACCCACTCACGGCCCTTACTAGGTCATCCTCCTCATCGACCTCATTTGCAACCCTGATATCCTCAGTGTGTTCCCCCTATGCCATAATCTGGAGACCGAGTTTCTTCTTGCATTTCATACGTAGGCATCCTCTCCATAATTAATTCATAGCTTCGATAGTGGCACTCATCGTGGCTCACCAGTTTGCAGAAATCACAGAATAATTGTTGTGGTGTCTTCACAAACTTTTGCAGTAAGTGACAATTGTCTGTTACATTTTTTCCCACCACCTGGAAGATATCATACCATAGCATGGGCTCCACACTTTGTCCTACTGGAGCTTCCTACCTTAGGGGCATTGGTCCCCCTCCTGTGATGTAATTCACCAAGACAGGGCAATGATCTTTATCATGCCCCTGGTTTTTACACTTGAGACAACAAACTTCTTCACACACCTCCATCCACGTCGCTTTCTATTTTTTCAATCTCTGTGGTTCCAAGCAAAGGTTCTACAATTTTGTGTGTATCTGTTGAACCCCCAACGAAGCATCCTGAATAGGAGTTTCATGCAATCTCATTGCAATTTTGAGGGCTTCTTCTTGAGTTCTTATATTTTATTGTGATAAAGCAATCCTTAAGTGGGGCAGGAGTGCGGCTATAAACCAATCCCAGTGCTGACTATCTGTGAGATTCATATTAGCTTCACAAATCCCGCACTTCAGTCTTTCATCTAGCTCCCATGGCGTTTCACCGAGCCTCATCATGATTTCCTTAAATCAAATTACCAATTATGAGGCAAATTTAGGCTTACCAAATTCCTTGTTCAAAGCGGTCTGAGTATCTGCCAATGACGCCAACGGATTATCAGTGTAGTACTTAACATACCATGTCAACATGCGGTCCTTGTTTGGTCAATTTAGTGTCCTAAATTGCTCTACATAAATTATCAATCCATGTATCGTAAACTGATGAAGTGTAGTGCACTGTTTGTGCTAGCTGGCCCTTCTTACTTCATTGTTTTTTTGTTTTATGTTGTTTTAGGGGTTTTTGGTCCTTTAATTCCTAATGATTTACAATATAACTAACCAAAATCTTAAATTTAATTTCTATAAAGACCGCTAAGAACCTAAAGAAATGAGAATTAAAATAGCTTAAGTAATATTTGGAAGCAAACTTTAATCAAGAAATGAAAATAGAGTTTCTATTTCTGCTCTTATCATTATTTCCAAATCATGAACTAAAAACTAAAGTGAAATTGCAACTAATGTCTAATCTATTATAGAAACAAAACTAAATGAAATACTAAAACTAAAAGTGAAATTGCAACTAAAAAAACTAAATGAAGTACTTAGTTACTCTGCCTCTCAATTTTGGGAGAAAACCCTCCTTGTGATGACATTTTGAGGAATTCTATACTTCATTATTCTAAGAGAAAATAAATGTAAAAATGCAGAGAAGACTCATTGTATGAATGAAGTATTCAACCACTTAGTTTAAGATGAGTTATCAACTAGAAGGGCTCTTCAGAAACATTCATTAACACCATGAGTGGATAAACTAGTAATTTTATGGCAATAATAGTAATGGCACTGATCAGTCTAATTGAAAACTTAAAGACTAGTGAAACAGTAAATGAAACAAACTACGTTACACTACTGAATTTCAACTTTCAAAAGAAGCTATTCTACACTGAAAGAAGCTATTATGCATTAGTAAGAAAATGATAAGGATTTCATTATAAACAAGGTTAGTATGGAAATGATTATGAACATTGTGAGAGGAAATGATGAATTTACAGTTTAGCTAGAAAAGACAAAACAAAATGAAATAAAACCTTAGTCAACAAAGGGGCCCTCTGCAACTGATCAGGTTATGCATGCTTAATCAATCTCCAAGAAACTCCTTCATATATCCATAAAACATGAGATGTTCATATTAAACTATGACAATGAGTTTTTCAAAATTATAGAACAGTAAGGCTGAGCTTAATACATGAGAAAATTCGAACTCCTTTTGAGTTCTTTACATAGGTATTTAGAAGAAGATTATGCAACTATTTGTGGAGAAAAATAAGGTACAACCAAAAACATGTAGAAGATAGGCACATGGAATTTTCTTCCTTGACTGCTGGAGACATAAATCCAATATGATGGCTGTTGGATTCGGTTGTACAGATGGCTGTTGGAGTTCGTGGGTTCAAGAAGTTGTTTCAGATACCGCTTCCCATCACTGTGAAACATGTTGATTATCCACAAAACAAAGTCCTGTTTCCTTCGGTCTCTATGTTTGACTTCTTCATTGACCGAAGTCTTGTACCATCTTCCTTGTCGACTTGGGCTAGGTGAATAGGACACGGTCCATGTCATGATGATTACCAAGCTTCCCATGTAATTAGTTTCTCCTCTTGACACCTATAACTTGTTAAAGCATGGAAGTAGCTACGAAACAACCGATTATCTGGAGAATAGGTTGCATTCCATAATTAAAAGACAAAAATTCATTCAAATAGAAAAACATAAAAGCATAATATGTAATTCACTAAATGTCTTCCTTAAGGCAATATATACTAGTCATTGATGATAAGAATGCATTTCTTCATGGAAAAAAAAAAAGAAAAATGAATGAGAAGAGTTGATAGGGAAAGAACAGTTTTGAGGCTCAACATACCCCCACTGCAAAACCATTGCATGTCCTCATGCAATCAAAATTGTGAACTTCCTCCTCCTATTGAATTTGTTCTTACACTTCTACCAACACATCCAACTTCCTCTTCTTGCTTTTCTTTGCACTGACTACCATCCTTGGCTTCCTCATAAGAAATGTGCATTTGAGGTTAATGAGTGTTCTGCTCAGCTTCTTATTTTTCCTTTTCAGCTTCTTGTCCTTTTTGTACCATAATCCCAAGTGTTTCATTGTGTTGTCATGAATAGCTCTATCCAGCTTATTCTGTTCCCTCAGGGTTTCATTTTCTTTTTGGATGTGCTTGTTCAGAATTTCTAGCTCAAAGATCTCTTGTTTGAGAGAGCTAATTAGAGTTTCTTGTGGGGTGACAGGCTGCTCTAGATTAGATGAAGTTCCTAGATCTATTGAGGTATTCTTTTTCTCTAATGACTCTATGTAATCATAGATTAGCTTTTGTATTGGATCTATGCCTAGAGAAGCTCTACTTGGGCTGCCTTCAAAATTCTGTGGAGGAGAGTTATGTGGACTTTGTTTAGATGGAATACTGTCAGGGGATTGAATTGGGGTTTCTTCCTCTAAGTTTATAAACTGAGCCTCTTTTGATTTCACCCTCTTCACCTTAACTTGGAGTCTAGAGCTCTTCCACAAGTTTTGGAAGCTTATGGTTTTTTATTTTGTGTCCTTTTTCCTCTTTCCTTACTCTTGATTTTCTCCTTGATCTTGGTAAGTCTTTCAGAGAGTAGCTGTTCATCTTCTTGAGGTGATGATGGTTCAGGAATGTCCTTATTGATTTCTTCAAGCCTTTCTTTCATTTTTCTCTTTTGTTTGGTCTGCTCCCTAACCTCTGGTTTAAGAGCTATCTCTGCATCATCTTTTTGTGAGGAGTTTTTAATGCTGATATTTCTTCTTCTACTTCTTTTAACATGACTTCCCTCAAATAAATATGGAGCATATTGGAAGAAATTCCTTACCAAGAAGTCTTCCCATGTATCCCCTACACTTCTCAAATGAAATTCAATTAAAATCTTCACTAATCCATGATGACATAGAGTTGTTTCTATTGATTCAACTTTCTTTTGGACATTTGTTTCCATTCTTCTTAGACTATTCAAAAGGAGAAAGGAAAGATTGAGGGTTCCATTCTCTAAAAAATTCATTAACAAACATATATGAGAAACATACATAAACCCAAACCTTCCTTCACATGTAATGAATTTTTGCAGTATTAACAACATGCTACTCCATTTGTTTTTGAGTGCTGAAATTGGAATTCCTTTTCTATATATTGTAACATCCATACCTAGGTTTTTAAGAATCACCTTCCAAGATTCATCATGAAACTCTTTGTTTTTAAACCATCTTTCTCCTAGTCTTGGGAGTTCTGTTGCTTTTGCTATGAAGGATTTTGTGACTGCAAATTTGATATCCCCTATTTCCACTTTGTGCCATCAAATTACCTTGCAAAGGATTTAGTGATTTCCTTGTGGTAGTCATCAAATTTTTCAATAAAACATAACCATTCGGCCTTTTGTAACATCCCCTTGATTTGTGGATACCCCTCCATGTATTTTATCCCTATGGGCTCAATTCTAACAATAAGCTCTTGGTTACCCTTCAAAATTACTCTCACTGTCTAAGAAATGGAATGACTGCGTATATGGAAATAAGAAGACTGTGTATACAAAAATAGGAAGACTGTGTATACGAAAGTAGGAAGACTGGGTATATGGAAATGGATTAACTGGGTATATGAAAATTGAACGATTGTGGGTATAGAAATAGAATGAATGTATGGTTGCATGAATATGAGAGAAAAACTTAAGATTTGGCATGTAATAAATAAACAGTCAGGGTTTGAGAGTCATAGATAAGTAGGTCATGTCGTTAATCTGTTCGTTAACAGGTGTAGTTGTAGAGGATCGGTTAAGTACAAGTTATGGAGTTTGAAATGGAG
Source organism: Pinus taeda (assembly GCA_000404065.3). Classification (NCBI taxonomy): domain Eukaryota; kingdom Viridiplantae; phylum Streptophyta; class Pinopsida; order Pinales; family Pinaceae; genus Pinus; species Pinus taeda. The sequence continues at coordinate 67,217 of APFE030175647.1, forward strand.
ATCAATGATGAAGGAATAATTGGACCATTTGTTATTGAAGGCGAAAGATATGGCGAGACATCATGGCTATCAAATCACATGATGGTTAATTAAGGAGACATGTGATCATACGTGTTATACAAGCTTATGTTTTCAAATTGCTTTTTGAAATAAATTTTTGTATTTACCTTTGGATCCTTTACCTTCCACTTGCTAATATTTTGATGTTTGATCCACAGGTACTTTAGGCATGATTGGTCTTCAAAGTTGATTTTTCTTCAATTACTTGCATACATGATTTTATTGTGAATTACTTGGACTGATAAACAAATTGTTGTTGCATAATCAGATTAGTTGTAGAACAGGATTAGCTGAGGAACATAATCAGCTGCAGAACATGAAAACAACTATAGAATGTGAAACGAAGAGTGAAATATGGCTTATGAATGAATGAAATGGAAATGGCTGTGTAAGTGAAAATAATACAAGATGATAAATGAAAATGGAGATGAAAGAAATACTGGAAAAGGAAAAAATTATTGGTGAAATATGGAATTGGAATGAAGTGAAACTGTAAAAGTAAAAAAGAGTGAAGTGAGATGAGATAATGAATTTTACAGAATGTATAGTGACTGTGGCTTTTTGTCACCACTTATTACAAAAAGGAAATGGAAAATATAGGGTGTCAGAAACTTCTGATTTTCACCTTGTATTTTCTGTATAAGCATGACAATTAATGATTGGTTTTCAACCTTATACAATTTATTTTATATATATATTAGATAGGAAAAATAAAGACTAAGTTGGTGGAGAAGAAGGATTCTTCTTCACTAACTTCATTTCAGAATTGTGCTAGAAGATCTTAATGAACTCCTCCTTTGAAATTGGTTTTTGATACATTTTCAATACATGACCATTCACAAGAAGAGGAGTTTGAATTTCATTTATTGCTCTGATCCTCACTACTCCATTACTAAAGAATTTTTCAATCTCATATGGCCCAAGCCAATGAGTTTGAAACTTCCCTTAAAAATCCTTAAACTTTGAATCAAATAACAGTGCCCAATCTCCTTCTTGAAACCTTTTGTCCTTGATGTATTTATCCTGCCATTTAGCTCTCTATTGTTGTACTATACCAGTCCTTTGAACTGCTTCTTGTCTGATTTCATCAAGTTCATTTAATTGCTTTAGTCTATGCTTTTGATCCTCTGATAATTCCATCTCCAACTGGACTGCCATCTTGAAACTTCTAATTTGGAACTCTATAGGGAATAGGACTTGTTTCCCATAAACAAGTTCATAGGGTGTATGTCCCATTGTGTTCCTCCATGTAGTTCTATAGGCCCATAAGGCTTGAGGAAGCCTTTCTGCCCAATCACTTCTATGTAGATGCACAGTCTTGGTGAAGATTCCCTCAATCAATTTATTTGTAGACTCCACTTGGCCATTTGCTTGTGGATGATAGGGAGTAGATTTCCTATGCTTGATTTTGTACTCCTCCACAAGTCTTTCCACCATATTGGATGTGAATTGAGATCCCTGATCTATAACAATTTCTCTTGAGACACCAAAACGAGTGAAGATATCCTCAAAAAGAAAAATAACTAGAGATTTTTCATTAGCAAAACGTAATGCTTTGGCTTCTACCCATTTGGTGACATAATCAGTGCATACCAATATATAATTTTTCAGTTTAGATGGAGGATTAATTGGTCCAATAAATTCTAAAGCCCATTTTTCAAAGGGTTCAATAAGTACCTAAGTTTGTATTGGAATTTCATTTGAGGGAGCAGGTTTCCCTACCCTTTGGCAGGTGTCACACCTCCTTACATATTCTTTAGCATCTCTGAAGATGGATGGCCAATAATATCCTAAAGAAAGGATTTTATAGGATGTTCTCTTGTCAGCAAAGTGTCGACCACACGAATCATCATGACATGATTTAAGAATATCATGCATTTCATCTTCCTTGACACACCTTTTGATCATAAGATTTGGCCATGTTTTATAAAATTTGTTAGTGATCCATGAATATCTTGCACTTTCTTGAATAATTTTTCTTTTCTCTCTAGGAAACAAATGTGAAGGTAACTTCCATGTAACCAAGTAATTAGCAACATCTACAAACCAAGGAGTTTGAGTAGTTACTGCAAAAAGATCTTCATCAAGAAACTTATCTTCAACCGAAGAGTCTTCTTTGATATTCTGAATCCTGGACAAGAAATCAGCAACTATGTTTTGTTTTCCAGGTCTATCTAGCACAGTAATGTTGAATTCTTGCAAAAGTAAAAGCCATCTTGTAACTATGCCATTAGTAATAGGTTTATTCATCAAATATCTAATTGCAAAGTGATATGTATGAACAAAGGTTTCATAGCCTGTTATATAGTGTCTAAACTTATTAACTGCATGAAAAACAGTTAAAAATTCCTTTTCAGTCACAGTATAATTCAACTCAGTGGGAGTCAAATTCTTACTTGTATAGTAAATGGCATAAGGAATCAAATATTTTTGTCCCAATACAGCTCCCAGAGCTGTATCTGAAGCATCTGTGGAAATATGGAAAGGAAGTTTCCAATTTGGACCTCTTAAAATAGGTGCTTCAGAAATTTTTTCTTTCAAGGTTTCAAATGCTAGTTGGAAATCAGGATTCCAACTGAATTCACAATCTTTTGTAAGCAATTTGAAGAGTAGAGATGCTATTTTAGTGAAGTTTTCTATAAACCTTCTATAGTATCCTGTAAATGCTAGAAAACTTCTAACATCCTTTTGGCAATTTGGAATTGATAACTTAGAGATGACTTCAACTTTAGATTTGTCAACTTTAATCCTTGGTCTTTAGATTTTTTCTTTTCTCCCTGGTCTTTTTATGCTCAACTCCTTTATTGTCTTGGCTAGAATTGGAATTTCTCTAATGGCTTGTAGCAAACAATTTTTGATACAGACATTCTTCAATTCATCTAGAAAATCATAATTGGGCAACAAGATCTGTTTTTCTACCCCTCTATCAATTTGTAGTCTCTTAGGAAGGAGGTGTAGAAGTAGATGATGGTTGCTCAATGATGGGAGTTATATTCACTAGTTCTTTTTGTTTTTGTTTTTCAATGTTTTGGTTTTGGAGAGATGTTTCCTCAAACCTTTTATTGACTTTTAAAGAATCTTCCTCAGAAGTGTCTTGTTCTTGAATAACTACAGAAGGTCTTTCGTTTTCTAATATCCTACCAGATCTTAGTTGAACATCATTAAGATCTAGAGGAGTAATAATGTAAGTTGGAAATTGTTGTCCTTCTACCATGTAAGCATTTTGAGGGTTTTTATTGTTAGGGTTTGGTAATGTTTGGGCAGGTAGCTGATTTGGTTTTTGTTGAAATGGCAGCAAGAGTTGAGGATTTTGGCTTTGTTGTGGAGGTTGTTGTGGAAATAGCAATGAAAGTTGAAGATTCTGATTTTGAAGTTGTGGCTGCTGAATTTGTTGCTGATTATGTGGGGGAGGATAATTCTGATAGGATGGAGGATATTGATAATATTGAGAAAATCTTCCATAAGGATTTTTCACCACTTGTGCCCATGGTTGAGATTGATACTGAGATTGAGGTTGAGGCCAAGGTTGCTGCCAAGAATTCCAATTTGATGGGGGTTAAAGATAAATTTTATTATTAAATCCCTGAGTTTGTGGCCCCAACCAAACTCTTCTTGCAACAAAACAAAGAGATTTTGCAGAATTTGGGACTGTTTCCTCTTGAAAGACAACCTTAAGACCTAGGATTGAAGGACAACCGTTGGTTTCATGGCTTTCCGAACAGATCATACAAGTTTCTAGAATTTTTTCATCTAAAGGGAATTCCCTTAGAGCATGTTTCTTTCTGCATTTTGGACAAAAAATGGCTCAAGCATCAGCCTCTGTTCACTGCTTGTTTTGAATTTTAAGGGTGTTTAGTTGCTCACTAAGGCTCCCTAGAATGTCAGTTTTAAACTCATTAAGAATATTACCAATTTATGCTCTGCTTACAGAACCAGTTGCAGATTTGTTTGCTCTAACAAGAGAAGGATCTCTCAATCCTTTCCCTATTTTAGATTTCCCTCTTGAGAGATGAACACATAGTTCTCCTATATCACTCAATGGAAGTTGAGAGATATCTCCCTTACCCATCATGTTAAGGATATCTATCCACTCATCTATAATGGCTTTTAATAAAAGAGCTTTCAGAGTTTCTTCATCTAAATTAAACATCTTTGCTCTTTTCAAATTATAATTGAATTTCTCAATCAAATCTTCTAAGTTTTCATCCTCTCTTTGCATCATTTTGAACACCTCATCTTTATGATTGGTAGGCATGCAGTAATCCAAGTACCTATCCAAAAAATCCTTTCTTCATGTCATTCCATGTTCTAATGGATTGAGTGACTAACCCCATGAACCATTTCAAAGCAACTCCTTTCAATGTTGAAGGAAACAATTTAAGTTTTTGAGATTCTTCTAGATAGTCATAAGTTCTACATAAGAATTCAAACTCAAACAAAAATGTTTTAGGGTCCTCACTTCTCAACCCATAGAAGTTTGGGAGGATAGATGGTGAGATATTTTTCATTGTGGTATGTGTTTCTTCATCCACTATAGGGAATCCAAAAGAGTTATCTATTTCCCTATTTCCTCTGCCTCCTCCATTATTACCTCTACCTCCTCCATTATCTCCTCTACCTCTCCCTCTACCCCCTCCTCCAAACAGTGAGAATTCTCGATCTTGTTCCTCTTCTTCCATTACAGTTTCTTCAGAGTCAATATAGGGTTCAACCTGCAAGGTTATTCCCTCCTCTAGTTCTTCTATTAACGGAGGGGGGACAATGCCCCTAAAGACTGCTAAGAACCTAAAGAAATGAGAATTAAAAGAGATTAAGTAAGATTTGGAAGAAAAGTTTAATCAAGAAATGAAAATAGGGTTTCTATTTCTGCTCTTATCATTATTTCTAAATCATGAACTAAAAACTAAGAAGTAAAATTGCAACTACTGCCTAATCAATTACAGAAACAAAACTAAATGAAATACTAAAACGGAAAGTGAAATTGCAACTAATGTCTAAACTATTAGAGAAAAAAAACTAAATGAAATACTAAAACTGAAAGTGAAATTGCAACTAAAAAAAACTAAATGAAGTACTTAGTTACTCTACCTGTTATTTTTGGAAGAAAAACCTCCTTGTGATGACATTTTTAGGAATTCTGTACTTCATTATTCTAAGAGAAAATAAATGCAAAAAAGCAGAAAAGACTCATTATATGAATGAAATATTCAACCACTTAGTTTAATATGAGTTATCAACTAGAAGGGCTCTTCAGAAACATTCATTAACACCATGAGCTGATAAACTAGTAATAAAATGGCAAGAACAGTAATGGCATTAATCAGTCTAATTGAAAACTTAAAGACTAGTGAAGCAGTAAATGAAACAAACTACGTTACACTACTGAATTTCAACCTCAAAAAGAAACTATTCTGCATTAGTAAGAAAATGATAAGGATTGCATTATAAACAAGGTTAGTATGGAAATGATTATGAACACTGTAAGAGGAAATGTTGAATTTTTACAGTTTAGCTAGAAAAGACAAAATAAAATGCAATAAAACCTCAGTCAGCATAGGGGCCCTCTGCAACTAATTAGGTTATGCATGCTTAATCAATCTCCAAGAAACTCTTTCATATATCCATAAAACATGTGGTCTTCATATTAAAATAGGAAAATGAGTTTTTCAAAATTACAGAATAGTAAGTCTGAGCCTAATACATGAGGAAATTTGAACTCCTTCTAACAAGTATTTATAAAAAAAATATGCAATTGTTTGTGGAGAAAAATAATCCACAACCAAAAACACGTAGAAGACAAGCACACAGAATTTTCTTCCTCGGTTGTTGGAGACATAAATCCAAGATGATGGCTGTTGGATTCAATTGCACAGATGGCTATTGGATTCCGTGGGTTCAGGAATTTGTTTTGGATAATGCTTCCCATCACTGTGAAATGTGTTGATTATCCACATAACAGATTCATGTTGCCTTAGATCTCTATGTTTGAATTCTCCATTGACCGGAGTCTTGTACCATCTTCCTTGTCGACCCGGGCTAAGTGAATAGGACACGGTCCATGTCACGATGATTTCCAAGCTACCCATGTAGTTAGTTTCTCCTCCTGACACCTGGAACTTGTTAAAGCATGGAAGTAGCTACAGAACATCCGATTAGCTACAAAATAGGCCACGTTCCGTAGCTAAAAGATAAAAATTTATTCAAATAGAAAAACATAAAAGCATAACATGTAAATCACTAAATGTCCTCCTTAAGGCAATATATACTAGTCATTGATGATAGGAATGCATTTCTTCATGGAAAAACAAAGAAAAAGGGATGAGAAGAGTTTTTAGGGAAAGAGCAGTTTTGAGGCTCAACAATCCTACAGAGTGGTGACTAATTGCACCTTCTTTATATTATCATCTGTAATTTGTTTTGTTGTCCACACAACCTTTGCAACAAATCAAAATTGGTCCAAATCCTCACTTCCTAAGCCCTTGAAAACTAGAAACTTCATTGTATTTGACATGTTGATTGGCAGCGATGGTGGTGGCGGTGTGGGAAAAGGTGTATGTTGTGGAGGTGAAGGTGGAGGTGGTGTGGACGGATTAGGTATCCACGAAAAACCCTGCCTTATCAATTGGACAATGCTCTACAGTGAAGCCTGTGCTTCTCCCTCATCATCACTCATAGGAGGTTCAATCAATGGGCTATATTTAGGGCTTATTCTTCCCTTATCCCTGAAGAGCTTCCCACTTCGTGTAGCTCCAAACATCAAGGTAGTGGCATAACTCGTTTTTCACACAACAACATCTTAATCCAAGAATTCAAAGATCTTAAATACTTACCTCGTGTTCCCTTGAAGAAGCATCGCTCTCCTTCATTGTAACTGAGTGAGGTATCAACCATGAACTCCGTGACAAATCCTCCTATGACTCAATCAAGCCAGTGATCAACTACATGTGCGATGTTATCTTCAGAAGCTTCCAACATCTGCACGAGCTCTGGGGTCCACATTATCAGACTGTCAAGCCTCCACCTTCCTTGTTCGTTTGCCAATTTAGCGATCCACTCGTATAGTTCAATCGGAAAGGTGCAGAAGTAAATTTCATGTATTTCTGTGTACAAATACCTGTCCAACCATTGTTCTTTTGTCAGGCGCAGATTCCTGTTTTCCTAAACTGTGAACTCGTGGATCTTTCTATCCAACCACTTCTCAATTTCCTTCTCCATCAGATTTTAGTGATGCGACATCACACATCTCTTTATGCAGATCCCGGTCCTGGCAACAGCTTCATTTGTTGGCTTAGGGAGTCCTGACCTAGGTTCATAGTTAGTTGCGTCAAACAAATCCATACACTAGTGGACCTTTTGGCATCAATCCAAGGTGCGCGGACTAAAGTCTCACCTGAAGTAGTATGCGGGGATGCTGGAACCAAGTTTCTGCACCCAGAGATGAGTGTTTTGTCCTATTGGTGACCTAGATCTACCTTTGTGTAGACCTCTAGGCTCCTACAGCCTAGTGTTGTAACTTCCCTTAATCGGCCTCTATACCTCCGCGAACGTCTATGATTGACTATTACGGACCTTGAATAGGCCAGTTAGCTACTTACACACACCTTAGATTGTCCTTAGATCAATGATTACTTAGAATTACCCATTAGGGGAGTTTTGAGATATAAAATGGGCCTCCTAAGGAAATTATAAAATAATAGTGGAGATAATAAAATAAGATTTGATTACATAATAAACTTTTAGAGGGAAAAAAGAAAAAACTATTTTTTCAACTCGTACTTTCAACTTATCTCCCTATTGGTTTACTCACTTTTCGAGCAGCAACACTCATTAGATGCATAACTTGATTCCTCATCCAAGGAGTACCCATATTGCAAACTTTCGATGAACCTTGTTACATGAAAAATGAAAAATACATGAAAAAATGTGACTGCAATCACATTTTTTCATGTATTTCTCATTTTTCGTGTAGCAGGGTCCATTGAAAGTATGAAACATGGGTACTCCTTGGATGAATAATTAAATTTTCCATCCAATGAGTACTCCCGCTCGAAATTTGAGTAAAACCTTACGGAGATGAGTTTAAAATACGAGTTGAAAAAGTTATTTTATTATTTTTATTTTTTCACTCCAAAAATGGTGAATCATCCCCCATGGTTGACATCATCATCTTGAATCCTATTGGTTCTTATAAAGTTTATTTTGGTTGTACATTTTTCTTAGGAGGCCCATTTTCGACCTCAAAAATCACCTAATGCTAAGTGTTCGATAACCTTAATAGAAAGCGTTATGATCTTCGTTAATCACTTAACATTAATTGCATTTAGATAAAAATACAGATCAAGTAAAGTCACACATCAATACATCATTCTTTTATAAAACCATCATTCATCACAACATATAGCACATTCATACATAACAGAAGTAAAGCGACTAAACACAAGAATTTCTGGAACAATCTTCTTTATTGTTATTCAACAAAGGTTTATAGACTCAAAAATTCCTTGCGTGCTCAGTTGCAGGGTTCCGTGCACTCAGCTGCGGACACTACTCTAGGCCTTTGCACACTCAGCTGTAGAGCCTTTCCCCTTTAAGACTTCCTTCTTTGTGCTAGACTTCTTTGCACATACCCATATACAAACTTCACTACTTATTTTAGACCCTCACAGATCTCAAAAGCTGACTCGACTTTACATGAAGGAGGGTAAAATCCCTCTTTGACTCTTAACTAGCTACGCACTCTGTGACCACAATTTGCGGAGGCTTTACATCTTTTTACATCAAAACTTGGTCTTTTGCCCCAAAACTGATCCTGGGCATGCCATCCCAACAATCTTCCTCTTCAATTTAAATTCCAATATAAGCAAATGGTAGATGTACATCGGTGAGTGTTGTAGGAGGCTCAGCATCCATGGGAAATAATATGACTTCTTCTTATTTTTGAGCTTGGTCCTTTTGTTTAAGTTCTTCCTGGAATTTCTTATCCACCCTCTGTTTTGAAATTCTTTCATCTTCAATCTTCTTTTATTTTTCTTCTTGTTTTATTTTCTCTTCATCTTTCTTTCTTTTGGTTTCCTCTTACTTCCTATTTTCTTCTTCTTACTTATGCCTATCCTCTTCTTATTTCTTAGCTTATCCCTTGGCTTTCGACTTTTTCAATCTTTCTTTGTTTTTTGCCTTCTTCTTGCTTTCCCTCCTTAAGGAAGCTTTCTTTTCTTGGGCTTATTTTCCTAGAGAATATTATTTGTTTATAGGTTCAAGATTTCTTGTTGGATGAGAGCTATCAATTCCATTGCTTGCATCCACAACCTTGGTAGCGTTGTAAAAAATCTTTACCTTATCTTCTTCCTTGTCGATGGTTAGGGTGTATGTCCATATGTAATTTATTTGTTTACAGTGCTTTGCAATGATACCCCTAGAATCATATATGTGAAAACTCAATTTCCAGCTTAATGCATTTCAGATCATTGGCTTCCACTTATGCTTCTCTAAAACTTTGTACACCGTATATTCCAACATATATTGGAAAAGTGGGCCAAGGAGCCTTTTTTGCACAGATTAGCCTGTTTGTAAGTCATGTTGTGACTTGATATGTAACTTCCCACAAGACTATTTATCTATAACAAGCATAGGAAGTCAGTGAGGGGGCTTGCAAGCTCCAAATACCCTAATATATGTTGAATTCACAGGTTTGAACCAATCAACGGTACCTTGTAATGTAATGGAAAATTTTAGGGGCTCATATTTGCCTAGTGGGCTAATTTTCCATGATTTTCCACAAAAAAGATTTTCCAATTGCCAATTTTTATAAAATATGATTCACCCAAATTTTAGAATAATAAAATTATTTTCCTTAAAAATCGCCAACATTATATAGAGACTATATATATAATCATTATAAATTTGAATAATTTTACAAATATATCAATAAACATTTTATAGTTTGCATATTAGGGATTAGTGAGATTCGCCAATGTTTTTAAACTTCAAGAAAATTTTCCATCCTTAAAATTTTCCTTAACATTACTCTACTCTATGACTAACATGGATATTTTGTGTTGAAGAGTATGTGATATATGGGTGAAAGAAAATTTTCAACAATTTGGTGATACACCCCCCTGTAGCTAGAGTCCCATGAATCCTGCAATAGATGTGAATAGGTGGTGTGTCTGGAGCAAAGTTCCACCTCGATCCCAATGGCTCGAATTGACACCTTATGCATATGGCATCCAAAAAATATGATTCCATGTAAAATTCAGGATATTGTCACTTTGGTGGATTCTAAGCTCATTTTCTATTTTTTATGATGGAGGCTACTAGAATCTCTTCCCAATTAAATATACTCCAATCTTGAGTACATGTGTACATCATTGGTACACACTTCTCTTTGAACATTAATGCATCTTTCCTACCATACAATCTGCAACATATTTCTACTGCCAAATAATATGCCTTTCTTAATAACTTGGTCCTCTATATCCCATCAAATTGATATCGAAACTTTCTGGGATATTGCCACCAAATCTTAAGGATATCTTTGTTGGCTAAGGAAGATTACAAAACCATTTATATGTAAGGGACAATTTTTTGATTGAAAGCTTGTAATATTCGACGATGTAGGGAGATATGTATGTTGCTATGTCCAAACCATGGTTGTCCCAAACAATCATATCTATTATATCTATGCACTTAATTATCCATTCAATAATTTTGGCACATGGTAGGATGGCATGGTGTGATGCTACTTTGTGAAGCCAAGTGTTCTTGAAATTATGATACACTTCACTATCTTCTTCATCCTCACGAACCTATCTTCGACAAATGATTGATAAATACTGGACCAAGTCATTGGTATTGATTTTTCCACATAGAAAGTTGTGTCTGCATAGATGGGAACTGGGATTATAGAACTTTTCACTACCCCTTCTTTACTGCCTTCTATAATCTCCTTTCCTGGTTTTTTCTTTGTGGAAGGAGCCATATCTCCCACTAATGAGGAGATGTTGAGGCTCTCCAATTCTATGGTACCTAACATCTCAAAAATATTCAAGATGACAAAAATTGTTAGGAAAACAAAATAAATAATTACAATGTGTTGCGCATGTTATGGCAGATCAATGAGATGTTGTGCAGGCTGTAGGAAAAGGTTGTGATGAGGATGGAATGCACTACAAGGATGCAATTTAGGTTTTGATATTATGATGTTGTGTAAAGAAATGAATCAAGCTATGATGAGGAGGCTGCACCATTACACAAAGGTAGGGGGAAATCAAATTTTTGGATCCACTCCATCTTGCATAGTTGGAAGAAAGAATGTGCCATAGTGTAAAGAGAAGAAGGGAAATGGTGGTAAAAAAAACAAAAACAATTTGGTTTGAGAGAAACATTGTGCATAGACGAGTGATTATACTATTGAGTAAATTCACACTGTTGTATAAAAGGTTGTGAGGGGATTGTACTGTTATGCAAGGCTTGAGTAGAGGGGGTATCATTGCATGATGAAAAACCTCAATTTGCACTATAGGGTCACGAAAGAGAGAAATATGAATAAGTGGAGTAAGGTAGGCTTAGAGGGAAACAAAATGTTAAGGAAAAAGGTGTGAATTAACTGACACTTAGTCATACATAAAGCGAGAAAGGGGAATGAGAAGGTGAAGGGTCACATGGTAGGAAAAGCAGAAAAAGATAGAAAATGACAAGGAAGGGTGCAAGAACTTACCTAATGTCTATTGTGAAGGTCCAACTCTTAGTGGTGGTGGGATCTCCATCATCATAGCATGGTGTATTATGATTTCTTATATTGATGAGATGAAGTTGCATTAAAATTTGTTCATATTTGTAAGGTGTTGTGTTAAACTGCCTGGGTGTGATCCATTGCACTGGTGGGAATACGTTGGGGGGATTTATTTCACGCTGTGCCACATTAAGGATAAAAACTACACAAAACTAATGAATAGCTCTGTAATGCAATAATTATAGCACAATGTGCCAATGATGATAACCATTTAATTGCATTTACTCATTTACTTATGGATATAAGAGGATTTTCATTCATTGAAACACAAAATGAAGGGGCTCCAAATTTTAGAAGTATGCCATCAATTTCGGGTTGTTGTAACTACTATAAGAATTGGAAATTTACGAGTAGGATCTCAACATCTATAGTTTGGCCCTTATTTATGTTGGAGTCTGTATCATTAGGAGTTATTGATTTGAATCTATGGGTACCACTAATTCAATTGTTTAGCCTCGATTAGTAGTTTAGTCTCTTCGTTAACTTTCTTTAGTCTTGACTAGTGACACATCAATCAATATATGAGTCAAACACCAAAAGTTTGATAGGAGATGGAGATATTATGTGTGTGAGTTTAAATTTTTCAAAATTTATTACGAGTCTATGGTTTTTCTTCACTGCCAGCGAGCATCCATAGCCCTAACAAAGTTGCTTTCATCACCTCTTTATGCAAGAAGACTTTCTCATGCCTTTACCATTTTATGCAATTTTTTTATTTTTATGCAATTTTTCATTATATGGGCATTCTCTACACAATTTTGGATGAGGGATACCAACTTATTCTACAATCAAAGAGGTTGTTCCTTGTGTTACAGAGACTCTAAGTATCTTTGAAATATGTTTGCTCACTTGCAATTTTCCCTCCACCCCTTGTTTCACATATGGTTTGACACATTTAACCCACAACTTATTAATTTGACACCAAATAAGTCACTGAGATCCGATTAAGGATTTAGGTTTCCCAACTTAGTAGATTTACCCACATGATCCAATTATTATTTTCCATTTGGATGATACAGACTTGTATGATATTTAGGATTGAACCAAAATAAGGAGATTTAATGCTAGCCAATCAATGACTAGTTACCATAGTCTTATTTATGTCATTTGACATAAAAACATTTATCCTTGGGATGGGAAATTTATTTATGTACAAGTCCTCTTATTTATGTACAAGGTCTTGATAATGAAACCGACTAAAAAGTGCATAAGGTAAACAAAATCAAACTAATGAGATAAACGAAATAAAATAAATACAACATAAGGAAAAGGAGTATAAGTAAAACATGTACAAAAGGAGGAACAACTCAAAGAGTTGTTATTGGAAATATAACTTGAGACCTTGGTCATTCATGGGAAGGGACTCAATCTCCTCATTTAAGGTTTGCAATATATACCTCTGTAGGCCAAGATTTTCATGGATCTGGAATGGACCTAACCAAAAGGGCTAGAAATTAGCATGTTTTCCCTTATCCTCATGGGGTTTATCCCATTCTATAAAAATATCCCCACACAAAACTCTTTTTCATTTCCAAACCTTTGATCAAACCAACACTTAATTCTTTGTTGGTGAGATGCAAATTTAGCGCAAGATTTCTTCCTTTCTTCTTCAAGTTGTAGGTGGGTATTGATTTTTCTCTACATGATATGCATGAGCTACCACGAGATTCTTGTAAGAGCTATAAGGATGGTAGGAAAACGTGAGGTACCAAGGGAGGATTTCAAGGTCACTTGATTAGCCCATATAGCATTTGATAAGGTGTTATGCCAATTCGCTATTAGCCAAGCATAATTTTCTTGATAATATAGATCAAGTTTTTATTTCTTGATTATGCTAGTCTGTTTCCTTGGGGGTAATAGTTAGAAGCATGTTTGAATACAATTCATTTATCTAAAACAAACTCATATAATTTAATGATGAAAAGTTTGAAATTATTAAATAAAAGAGAATTCAAAGCACCAAATCTGGTGATCATATTTTTTTCGATGAATTACATCACCATTTGATCATTTACTTACTTTATAGGAATGGACTTGAGGCATTGTGTAAGTTAATCTATGGCCATAAGAATCTACTGATGCTTCTTAGATGAGTGTGGAAAAATTTCACTAATAATATCAAGTCCCCACTATTGGAATGGTTCTTTGACTTCAATTGGTTGCAAAGGGGCTAATGAACGTTTCTCCCTTCCAACACACCTTTGGTAAATAGGACACTTTTGGGCATATACGTGAGCATATTTGAATAGTGTGGGCTAATTGTGTCTTGCCTGAATAATTTTGTGTGTTGTAGTATCACTAGAGAAGTGGCCTCCAACTGAACTATCATGAAGTAATTTAAGTACTTTATCCACCTAAGATTATTCTAAACACCACAATAAAACTCCATTGTGATGTTTTGTACACATAATTATGTGGATCAACTGGTATTGTGCTGAACTGAGCCTGATTGCTTTCTTTTGTTTCACTATTAACTCTGAAGGCAAGGTGTTGTGTTCTAGATATGTTTGAACTCTTTATACCATGATGGTTGCTAAAATCACAGATCATTTCTTCTGTTTGAGGATTCTAAAATTCTACAACTAACTTGCATAATCCATGACATTTGATAGTATGAGTTGGTTTGAAATCGAGGTCATACTCTTGTAAAATTTTCATCCAATTACCTCTCCATTTTCCTAATTCTTTTTGCGTGAATACATATATGACCACAGGGTGGGGAACGATTGCCTTTACATGCTTCTTTAGGATCTAAAGCCTAAAGTTCTTCACGAATTTATATATTGCATAAGATTTTTTACTAATATTAGGTAAATTTATCTTGGATCATTGCATGCTTGTACTCATGAATGATATTGGGTTTTCATCTCCTTGATTGTCCTTTTGTGTGAGAACTACAACAATAGAGCAGTCAGGCACAAAAGTGTAGAGCACGAATTTTTTTTATCAAAATTAGGACTATGTAGGGAAGGGGTCGCTGCAATGGCTTCTTTAATATTTGCAAAGGCCTCTTTCTCATTTTTATACCACTTGAAAATTGCATCCTTTTTAATCATGTCTTGGAGTGGTTTCATAATTTGAGAAAAATCAGAGATAATTTTTCTAACAAAATTAATATTTCCCAAAAAGGATTGCATAGATTTTTTTACCATTGAGGTAAGGGTTTTATGTGATTGCTTTAACACACTCTAGGTCAACAGTGATATTTCTCTTCGAAATAATGTTTCCCAATAGGTTTCCTTCATATACTGCAAAATACTCTTTTTGGGATTACACGAGATGCCATATTTGCGACAACGCTCAAATATTTGTTTAACATAGCATATATGACCTTAGCACTGCTTCAAGAACATTGTTACATCATCTAAGTATACAACCACATTGTGTCCTATGTGTCCTCGTAAAGCAATGTCCATGGCTCGTTGGAAAGTATCTTTGGCATTTACCAACCCAAAAGGAATCTGTGTATACACAAATGTGTGCCACTTGGTCTCGAATGTTGTCTTTAACTTGTGTGGTTTAGATATTAAGACTTGGTTATATCCTGAAAATTAAGTAAAGAGAACATTTATGAACCTAAGGCCCTCTAAATTATTTTTTCCATGGATGGGATGGGGTAGTTATCTTTGTTTGATGCATAATTGAGATTTCAAAAGTCTACGCATAATCTTATGTATCCCAACTTCTTCCTAATAGGGACTAGATTCAAAACCCAATTTGAATGTTGGACTTTGAAAATAATATTGGCATCCAACAAATTCTTTAATTCCTTTTGTATAAGAGGTTCCAAGGTTGGATATACCTTTTTCAACTTTTGTTGACATGGCTTGGTACCCTCTTTTGTAGGAATCACATGTTGGATGATCTGAGTATCGTATTTTTGAAGATCGTCGTAGTTGTAGGTGAAAACATATCGATACTTCTCGATAATTGTATGAACAATTGGCATTAAACTGGGGTACAACATGTACCGATATTGAAAAACTTGGGATATTTATCTATGCCCATATTTATTTTCTCATGCATCAATGTTGAGCTTCATGTCTTAGTGTTAGCGGGTCCTTTGAATAGACTTTGCATATCATATAGATTTTCTAGTGAGATGACACCTTTGGGCATAAGATTGCCTTTCCATAGCTTGGTTTCATCCTCTAGAGATTTATTGTGTTCTTATTTTTGATGGCCAAAACCTTAAATGTGTCCGAGTTGGTGAGAAAATCCAATATCTATTCATTGTCCTTGAAAACACGAAAGTTAGTCACATTATCGAGGACTGTGGGTTTATAAACAATTTCAATATTGGAAAAGCTATCTCTAAGAGGAGTAAATTAAGTCACTGTATTTTCTAAGGTGTCAACTACAACATTATTAATTATAAGCATTGAAATGATATTAAAAGTTTTATATGCAAAAATGAGATGCCATACTTCTTGTTGGTATTTTTTCAGATGAGGTGATAAATAATGGATTGTATTACACACTTTTGTGGTGATAATTTTAGAATCACCAATTACCTTGATGCACTCTACCTTTACATCAATGGCCTTTTTAAACCCAAAAATTAGTGCCTCATATTATGTTGTGTTGTTCGTACGTTTTAATCTAAGCGATAAGAAATGAACTTTTTTTCTTTCAAGGGTCCATCAGGGTGCAACTTGCACCAACTCCATCTTATGTTTTAGATATGTCATAGTATAGAGTTCAAATATTAATACTATTTACAATATTGTTCTTCCCTTCACTAATAATATTTACAAGATTGTTCTTCCCTTCACTAATACTATTTACATCTATAATATAGTCTCCAGTAACACGAGTTGGATTGCAAGGAAGGAGTTATGATTGTTTGGCTAGTAGTAGTAGAGATGGCTATGCTATATAACAACTGATTTTTGATTCTAGAAGGAAATTCTGCAACGTTTCCTGAGTGAAACTAATTAGTTCATTGTGGCATTCCAATTCAGTCACGATGTAATTCATGTGTGAATCACTATCAGCTCTTATTTAATTGTTCTTTCCTTTATAAGGGAGCCACAAGTGAGACCAATGCATGACAAGTAGCCTTGAAGTTTCTTGGACCAATGTCTACTCAAAGAAGGTGATAAGCTTCTGAGATGTCCACCATCACAATATCCATGAACTATTATACCCTTGAATATGATGAAAAGCAAATGAGTACATTGTTAAGCTTACCTACTACTTATACTTTCGACCTATCTAGTTGTATGATTTTACAATTAGTCTTTTCTGGATTGGCATTGATATTTTTGCAAATTGATAAAGGCATCACGTTAGGTTAAGCACGATAATCTACTAAGCAGTTATGCACATTATAATTAAAATCTCAAATGTTAGCAAGAACAATGGTGTTTATGATCATGAATGGAATCTAATACTTGCTACATTAATTACAACATTGTCGGGATATATAGTCTTAGTTTGAGAAACTGATGTGTTTTTTATGGAATTGGAAGGTGTAGAACCAGATTTACTTGGTGGAGCAGTTGGTGTGAAAGTTTGGATCATCAACTCTCTTTGCTAAGCAGATTGACCCATCTCATATAGTGTGACATTTGCTTGATTTTTCTTCATATCTTCAACAATGTTATATTACATTTCACCACCACCATTTTTGTCCTTGGTTGTGTGGGTTGAATATGTAGCTTGAGAAGACTTATTAGATGTTTCAAGTTCTTTAGAATTTTATCTAGTATTTCATGATACCCTTATGTTCAGTTGACTACTTGTAGAATGATAACTCAGATTCTGATTATTGGTCTTCAAGGGGAGTATTCATCTCAACAAAGTCTTATCCATCTCTTGAGGACTAGATTAATCCATTGGTCATTTGCTCCATAGGTTGTAAGAATTTTGCACCTTGGTTGGTTCGGATTCTCCAAATGTAACTTCTCTGACTGTTTGAGCATCTTTGTTCACCACTGCATCCCAAAATAACACCATTCACCCGATATTGGAATCATCATTTGTCGTGGTGGATTCTTATTCATTTGATTGTTAAGTTTGATCTTCTATTGATTGATCATCCAACAACATATTATTCATCAAGGTCATTGAATTGATCCATTGTGGGTAAGTATACTCTGAATGGTTTGCTTGATGGTATGAGCAAAAGTTTTCCTTTCCAAGCTCTTCAACATTCATATTCACATTAGAGATTTGCACGGACTTAGATGGGAGATTGTTTTCTTGCTTAAAAAGTGGTTTGAAATATTTGTTACTCAAAGAAAATTATTCAAAACTTCTCTTCAATGGCCAATTTTTTCATCATTTTAACCATATTATCTAAATCAATAATCTCTTTCTCGACAGGCTTATTCGTGATTGTCTGAGGTTTTTTCCTAGTAGATTTTGAATTTTCTTGAGTGTGGTGCAAACCAATAGAGAGCATGTATTTTTCAATTGCCAGTGCCTTAGTGAAATTTTCCACCAGTGTAGTTTTCTTTTCTCTTTTCACAAACAATTCTATGTTAGAATGTAGGGATCAAGTATACTACTTAATTTCTACTGAATCACGCAGCAATACATCTATATGAAATTTATTAAGTATCATAGTGAAGCACTGGTTTAAATATTCTACTTTTTCTTTTTTTCCATATTTAAATAACTTCTCTTAACAAAATAGGCAACAATTTCTCTTCGCAAATGTATCCATGGAATCATTCTTAAATTGCTCCCAATTTGTAATGGAACTTGCTGAAAGACTGTGGTATCATGTTGCAAATTTATTCTCATAAGTGTAGCTAAATAACCTACATGCCAAATCCTCATATTTAACATTCATTAGTCTTAAGTAAAGATAGAAATTATGAATATGGTCTTCTGTAGAGGTAGAATTATCTAGGTCAAATTTTGCGAGTAAAGTTTCTAGATGTCGAGGAAATTCATGTAAGAAACCTTGAATATTTAATGTTCTTTAGGCCATCAAAGACAATTGATTTCCAATCATATTAATTTCTAGTGGTTCTTATTCACTTTTAAAATCAGTATGACCATGTTCAACTTCTATATGTTCACTAACTCGTGGCCCTTTTTCTTCTTCGTCAAGAGGTCTAAACAAATGAGGTCTTTCAACAAATTATGCCAAATCAACAAATGAAGTGTCAACAAAATATTCAACTGAATCATCTAGTATACCATGATCGGTTGTTTGTCTTCCGCTTGTATTCTTATGAGGAAAAATACTATAAGATAAGTATTCCAAATTTTTTCATGTAGTCTTGGGTGAATGGTCTAAGAGCTTTCAATTCCTCTTGAGTGATCTCATACAACTGCTCAATACTTTTTGGAGGAGGTAAATATTTGGGATAAGGTTTTTTGAATGAATTTGGTATAGGTTGAGGGGAAGCAGGATGATTGTTGTCTTTTCCAGAGGTTTGAGAATGATAAGGGTGAGGAACTCGACCAACCATGCAATGGCATCCCTCCTTCTAGTGCCAAAACTATGCACGGGGAAAAATGCACCACCAACGGTCAGGGGATATCCTTGGCGTAAAGTCCCAAATAGACCTTACACATTGGGATAGGAGTCCCATTTAGTATGTGGGCCCAACTACCACCATGTTTTTTTGAGAATTGGTTTTGGATGGAGTAATTGAGAGAAAGGACATCTCGATCAAACTTCGATAGAGTGCATTTTAGAAGGACTTTATGAAATACTTTAATCAAAATATACAAATAATATGACAACAACTAAGTAGATGGACATTAATATTAAAGAAATAATGATAGTAGACTTTAATCAAGAAAAATGGATTAAAAAATATATTCATTATCAATTGTAAACTAGTTCACAATCAATAACACTCGTGAAAATATAAATCAAAAAAAAAATTCAAATAAGGCAATATTTCTAATTAACAATATAGTTAATTAACTTTCAACACATACACAATAATCACATACCATTAAATCACCACATTAATAATCTTACAATTTTCAATAACACATGAATGAAATGCTTTGCGTGACCCAAAGGAGCTTCTCAATATTAACTTGAAATATCATCATTACACAAAGAATCCATAAGATTCAATAGTGGGAATGCTAAACTATTACTTGATCTTCGAAAAGAAGGCACAAGATTTCCTCTTCGAACGTGCCCAAAGGAGTTCAAAACTAAAAGTCCTTTCTAACTAGCCATGAGGGTATATTTATAGAAAGTGGGGTGACCCTTCACCTCTTATGGACTTTCAACTTCCCTCATGATTTTTCATTTTCCATATGAATTTTAACTTTTCTCCATATTATAATTTCTATTTGACTTCTAATTATAATTACAATTTTATTTACATATTACATGAGAATAAAAAATAATAAAAATAATTCTCTTCATGGCACTAATCTCATAATGGATAAGGGTGATGCTTCAACTTGCAACTCTTGAGTTAGGTGAGCGTGCCATGAATTTTAATCAGCTACAATGGATCTGACTTTGTTGGATATCATTGTTTCAAATATGATTTCACATTCAAGAGCTTCAAGTATATTTTTTATCATATCTATTTGTGTTCGGTTGAAAATTGCATAGAGAATTGTGTACAAAGAGCTTTGTTTGTTCCACCACGTGTTTTGAAATTGTTATAGCAGCTACAACAACCCCACAATTTTGGCATACTTCTAAAATTTGGATTCCCCCTCATTTTGTGTTTCAATGATTGAACATCCTCTTATGTTTCTAAGTCAATGAGTAAAGGAAATTAAATGGCTATCATCCTTGGCACATCGTGCTCTTACTTAGTGCATCACAAAACTATTCATTGTTGTTGCAAAATTTTGATCCTTAGTGTGGCACAATGCAAAACAAATATTGTCAGTGCATTCACACTAGCATACCAGGGCGATGCATTGCACCTAATCAATTTAGCACACTTCCTTACGAATCTGTGCAAATTTTCTCATGTAGCTGCATTTAATGTGCTTCCAAGCCCTCGCACGTGTGATAATATTATATAAGGGATAGCTCCCATTTCATTGTTACCTTTCTCTCTTGTCACCAAAGCCTTCAACTCATTAATGTAAGAAATAATAATAGGTCACGCTCTGCTTTTGGAGATCATGCCGCCGGCAGGAGCTGGAACATTTCACGAGGAATCGAGAAAGTTCATATGCTCTTCCTTGTCATTTTCTATCTTTTGGCACTTCTCCTATCGCATGACCCTTTACCTTCTAGCCTTTGACCTTCATGTTCATCTTTATTTCTTTATATATAACTAAGTGCTACTTATTTCAAATATTTTTCCTTAACATTCCTTCGCCCTCTAAGTTTTCCTTGCTCCACTTAATCATATTTCTCACTTTTGTGACCAAGTAGCACAAATTGAGGTTTTTCTTCACACAACGATGACCCCTCTATTCAAACCTTGCATAAGAATTTGATCCGAGTGGATATTGGTGGCCACCTGTCTATTCCACCTATACCTCCATCTAGTTTCATTTGTTTCCTTGTTTATTGCAACATTTACTATTTTTAGTAGTTTTTTGGGTCCTGAACTTCCAAAGCAGTTTTGACCCCCTAAACGAATTTTTTTTGAGGTCTGCAATAGGCTTGTAGCCATTGGCATGGGACTACCACAAGTCCTATAGTAGTCAGAGAGATCTTTCCAAAAATCTATCAAATGCACCAAATGAAAATAGTATGACCAAGTTACGACACCGGGAAGTTGGTTGCCCTACTAACCCCAACAAGGCCAACAAAATCTTAGCGTTCCATCTACTGGGGTTATGGTTTTGGCTGGTTAGGGTTACGGTGTAGATCCCAACCTCTATTTTTCCCCTACCTTTGCACAATGATGAAACCTCCTCATCGTGGCTTGATTCATTTCTTTGTGCAACAACATAATGTCAAAACTTAAACTGCACCGCTATAGAGAATTGCATTCTTAGGGAAACCTTTTCCTACAACTTGTGCAAAAACACATTGATCTACCATAACTTGCACAACACACTGTAATTTTTTTTTTGCCTAACGATATTTGTCATCGTGAATGTATTTGGGATGTCAAGTGATGGGCCCCATAATTGTATATCTTATTAGGCTGATTTGACTATTTCTAGACACTTAAAATATGTATTTGATCCCCTTACTTTCACATTATAGAGTTAATTCATAGTATTAATGGGTCCTTAGGAATTTGACTTATCCTTGCTTATTTTGTACTTAATATTATTTACTTTTGTAGAATAATGTGAGAATGTTGGGCTAATTCCGAAGATATGGAAGATGAGATAATCTAGGGACTTTCTCCTTGCTACAAGAAGGACCAAGATTATTTAATAAATGAATAGGATATTATGAAATTATTGAACATATTTTGGAGATCCAGTGATTGACAAAATATAATAATGTGCTCCTTGTCATTTAATAAAGACTCTTGTTATTAGGGACTAGATCCACTATTTGAGGGATTTTTGGGGGAAATCAGTCCCCCTTTCAAGGAGGTTGATTCCCCATCATTTTATAGAAGTACAAATTCAAATTGGCCTCTAGGGGTTAGAATGTTTCATCATTTTTATGAAGAATACTTGATATTAAGCAGTTCTACTTCCACCTTCCGCAGTGAGGTACTTGATTTGTTCTCAACCATGAAAGAAAACTTCACTTTAAGCTTCTAAAGCTTGGTTTTCTTCATAGGACTCTGAGTATCCTTGAGCTTGGCAATCCCAAGAGCCTTGGAGTCCTGTTGTGTACCATATTTTTTTATTTTTCTTCATTTTCAACATTTCTCTTCTTAGTTCCTACTTTGCATTGCTAAGTTTACTATTCATGCTCCATTTGATTTAGGTTAGATTAATTAATAATTGAATTAATATTTTTATTATTTCATTTAGACAACTACAAGTTTGGTTTATTCTTCTCATAGTTTTTTGAGGCCCTTTTCTTCATTAGAATGCTTGAATTAGTTTACTAACTCACAATTATGGAATTCTTGGTTTTCTTAGTAGTAATTTTTAGTTGAATTTTAACACATATTAGTGAGCTTATTTTGAGTATATTCCACTTGGATTGAATCCTAAAACTATCCAAATTAATAAAAAAAAATTAACCCATAGCATTTTAACTTTATCAACTTAGGAATTTGGGTGTTTAGATCAACTTACTAGCTCACTATTCTACAAATCTAGTTCATTTGCAAGAGACCATTAGTTTGGCTTTTTCCCTTGTGCAAGATGGGCTACTTAGTAGATCTAAGCTTGGAAAGGTCATCTACAATCTTTCTGAACCTTCCACCATATTTCCCCACCTTTAGATCACTTCTAAAGTCCTTAGAATGCTTTCATATGCAATCCTGTAGCATCTTGTAGCAATCCTATACTAATTCTGTAGCATCTAGCAGCACTCCGTAAAATTGATCAGAACATCGAAATAATTGCTTCTTAAGCCTATGTTTTGTCAATCATCACCTTAAAACATATCCTAAGAATTGGAATCAAACTGGAAGATACCCAAGATCCTTTGACATCATATTTTCATCATCATAGCTTTAAATATGCAATTAGGGTTTATTGTTTTGTTCATGAGTTAAACAACATAGAAGTAGGTTGCATTGATTTCTTATGAGCACTTGTTGGTTTTTGAAAAATGGCCTCTACACATCTCAATTCACTTCATTGCATCAAATAAATGAAAGGACACATTTAATGTTGCACAAATAATGTCGACACCTCTTAAGTTTGTACAAACCCAATGTTGATAATGAAAGTTGGTAGCCTTGGGAGTTGCAACATTATTGTTGCAATGCTAGGGCTTGCCACTTTTTAGCACCATTACTAGGGAGGTTTCAATGTATGCATTATTTTCTTCCATAGTTGATTCATTTCTTTTTGCAAAAACATTTTTTTTTCATTAGGAATATTTCATTTCGAAAACTAAAAATTGCATTGCATTAGAATTTTCAATCAACTTTTTTATAAAAACAACAAAGTACTCCTCCAACACCCAAAAACCCCCATTTGACCATGTGGTGCAGTAAGAACCACATCACCATCCACTTTTATAGGTAGAAGAAGAAGTGATGACAAAAAAGGTAGAAGAAATGGATGGAGATGATGACAATGATGAAGATATTCTTGGATTTCCCATTCAACATACTGATATCAACATTCATATGAAGAACATTGTTAGGGTCCAACCTTAACCCCTATATTTATGTAATAGGGTCGAGTCATAGTTATAGTTAGTTAAAGAGTCAATAAAGCCAATATTAATAATTGTAAGTGGTTGACCCACATTTAAGAAAGGGACCAAGGTTAGTTGCAAATGGGCCATGGTATTAGATAGATGGTATTGAGAGAACCATGGTAATGACCCATGGTATTGTATGTATGAATCCTATATAAAGGATAGAGAATTCCCATTGAGATATATCAAGTCTTATTTTGTAATCGAGCTCTGCTCTGCTAGAGGTTGCCCCCTCGAAGAGGCAAGTGACCATTGCTTTCATCTCCAAATAACAAAATACTTGTTGTTTTTCTCATTTTGTTCTGTGTTTTGGGTTGTATTTCTTTACATATTTGGTATTTTGGAATTTCTCGCAGGTCAAGAGCATAACAAACATCCTTCCATTGTTTCTTCCAACTTCCATGTTATGAGGTTAGAGGATCTGGAAACCTTTCTCTTTTAATTTGAAATACTTTTGAGATCTTATGGTTACTTATTAAACACACAAAAACTGAGATTCTTTCCACCAACATTGAAGGATAGATCTCTTAAATGGTTCATGAGTTTATGGAATAATTCAATCAGATCATGGAATGATATGCAAATGATATTTATAGAAAAATATTAAAATCGTGATCTTAAACAAAAAATCTTTATAATGACTCAAGAAGAAGATGAGAGACTTAACAATATAATAAAGAGATTCATCTATAATGTTAAGAGGGAAAAATTACATCATTTGAGATTTGACACACTAAAAACCCTCTTACTTAAACAATTAGAGATGAGTGGATTGATCTCCTTGATCTAATGAGTAGAGGTGATGTATGCCAATTATAATTTGAAAAAAATTGTGAAATATGCAAGCACATCAAGAGGAAGGATAAGAGTAAGTAAATCAACATGAGATTGGTAAGTCAAGTTGAAGTTGGTAATTTGCTAGGTAACTTCAAAACAAAATTTATTAGCAATATAAATGAACAAGTAGATATGTTAAGAATGCAAAATGAGGAAAAAGAGGATGTCGAAATTTGTGTTATATATGCAGAATCACATGCTACTAAATTTTGCCCATCATTACCAAGTTTGAAGGAAGTTTACCAGGAGGACAATGGAGTGAATAAAACACTAGAGTATCTATGTGATATAGTTCCAAGAATACCATCGCAACCTAGTCAACCTAGTGCAACACTCAACCCCACATTTACTCACTTTTACAAGCTCACCAAGGTAAACATGAGCTAACATTTACTATGCATGACCCAACCTCCAAGATTCAGTTATGGAAATGGGATCCATTTCCAACTTATTGAAACCATCCAGAGACACATGATCACACTATTATCAACCTAACTTGGCCCAAAATTATTTCCTTTTAGTTTTGTTTCCTTAAATTTAATACCACTTTATATTTTTGGCATTTTTTTGGGTCCTAAAATTCCAAGGTCATTTTGAGGGCTTAAATGACATTGTAAGGGAAATCAGATAGACCAAAAATGTGTGATAATTTATTTCACATAATCCTTTCTTGGCCTCTTCGTGGATATCTTCGAAATGAGGTATTATGATATTCAAAAAAATAGCATATGATAAAGTTATGACCCCGGGAATTTGGTGGTCCAAATTATTCATATATACAAACACTTTGTGACTATTGTACCTGTAGGTCATGAATGCATAGTTTTTTCACTCTTTTCATTAGTTCATCAAATATTCATCAAGAAGGCTTACTT
This sequence comes from Pinus taeda, assembly GCA_000404065.3. Taxonomy (NCBI): domain Eukaryota; kingdom Viridiplantae; phylum Streptophyta; class Pinopsida; order Pinales; family Pinaceae; genus Pinus; species Pinus taeda. The sequence continues at coordinate 92,979 of APFE030175647.1, forward strand.
CCCTCTAGCACTAGGTGCATTAAAACACAAATTAGCAATTCATTCATATAAATTGACCATGAGCCATCAAACCATGAATTAGATCTAGATCAAGAGCACATCATATAATAAGAAATATAACATGCATGCAACCATCATTTAACTAGAATGAATCCATGACAAACTAGGCATATAAACAATGGTAAATTAACACTTATGCTCATTGATCATCAATAAAGAATAATACATATATACATATGCATAGTACTAACCAAGTCAGGGACTTCCACATACCACCCAACCATAGGTTGGGCTAAACCGAATCTCTCTCTCAACCGATCACCCCCTGTGTCATATTCCAAGCATGAATGTGGGATTACAAGGGATAAACTAAAGCATAACCAAATAGGGAATCCAAAGGTTGAACCGCTTCGACCCTCAAGCCACAATTATCTCACCTAAACCGGTCTAGAGATCACCAAAATTAACACAAGCTTGGATGCGTCAAATTTTCTTGGCCATACCCAGAGGAATTTTCCTGTCTTTAGTCGCCTGTCAAGGGATTCCCAGAGAAAACAAAATCCACCCCCAACCCTTGGGATTTTCATGAGACCACCTTAACTAGGATCCAAAATCTACCAATAACCCAAAGCTCAACCAATTAATAAACCCACTACATCATGGCTATCAAGGAAATGGCATAGGCAAGGCCATACATGACTATCACTTCAGGAAAATCACCATGCCAATGAAAAAGAATAACATGTAAACAAATGCATGTACCATGTATTCAAATACCAACAAGATAAATCAAACATGTAACATGTTATCTACAAAATCCTCTTGTTGGCTGTTGTAAGGCTTTGCTTGATTTATGCCCTTGCTTACTACTATCTAATCTTCTCCTTGCGCTCCCTTTCTTTTCCTTATTGTACTTTTATTGCTTGCTTGTGTCCAAGTGCTCTCTCTCTTTCTGTAATTGTTCTCTCCTATTTTCCTCCTAGTGAATGGTAGAATGTCCAAGTTTTTGTTATAATTTTCTCTCTCTTCTTTTCTTTTCTTTTCTTTTTCTTTTTCCTTTTCCTTGATTTTCCATTGCATGCATATTCTTATCTCTTCATCTTCCTTTTCTCTTATTTTACTTTATTTCTTGTATTAGTTGCCATTTATTTCCCTTTTCATTTTTCCAATTCCAATGCCAATTTCCATAGCCAATAAATAAATAAATAAATAACCACAAGTGGATCCAAAAGTAATGTTTTTCCCCTAATTTAGCTTGGAATACATGTCCCATGACCTTGGTTTGATTTTTGGTTTTTATAATGCTCTTTTATTACATGTAACTTTAACCCCAAGTTGTTACAAATCCCTCCCCACCGGTTGAACACCATTGTCGGTGTTTTATGACTCTTATGACCAGCCAAAACTGTTGAATCTGATAAACATACTGCTTATGGAGCTTTATAACCCAGCTCGATATTGTATTTAAAATGAAAAACAATTAAAAATATGACTAACAGATTACTTATTGGACCTTTATAAATACAACTCGATACAATATTTACAATCACACACACACACACACACCAAAACTCAATTTCCTCAACCAACAAATAAAGAAGGATTTAATGCTTGCATCTGATCAGTGATCTCCCATTTAGCTTCATCGGGCCCAAAGTGCTTCCATTTCACTTTAAATTGCTATATTGCTTGGTTCTAGAGCATGAGATTCTTCCACTATAGGAAGCATTGAGGTTCTGGCTGGAAATATCCTTCTGGTTCCACCTAAAATACAGACCAATAAATCACGTGATCAACATCCCATATATATATTTTAATCAGTGAAGAATGGAAAACACCATGGACTTTAACTAATGGAGGAAAACCAAGTCTATATGCCACTAGTCCAATCCTCTCAAGGATATCAAATGGCCCGTAACATCGAGGTGGCAACTTGGCACATGATCCAATCTTCAAGGAGCTCTTCTTGGACTTGATATGCAAGTACCCATGCTCTCCAACCTGAAACTCCTTGAATACCCTATGTTGATCTACATAGATCTTCTGCATGTCTTGTGCTGCCTTCAAATTATTTTTGATAACTTGCATCTCCTGCTCTATCTCTCTTAACATATCTGGTCCAATCAACACCCTGTTCACTGGATCACTCCAGCTGATAGGAGTATTGCAATTCCTCCCATAGAGAGCCTCAAATAGACTCATCTTCAAGGATTCTTGATACCTATTATTATAAGGAAATTCTACTGGTGGAAGATACTCCTCCCACTTCCTTTGTTGATGCATGACATACATCCTCAACATATCCTCAAGGATCTTTTTAATTATCTTTGGATGTCCATTTGTATGCAGATGATAAGTTGCACTGAAGACTAACTTTTTCCCCAAGCCTGCAGGCAACTATTTCCAAAACCAAGAAGTGAACTTGACGTCTGTAGTTAATATAATCCTCTTAGGAACTCCATGCAACCTCACTATTGTTGAGGCTCATTAATGGGTAAAATATGTGGACCTTAATGACCTCCATCTTACTAAAATCAAATCTTCTCATAAATCTATACATTTTTTAATTATATTTTGCTTAATGAGATGAGTAAACATAAGATGTCATGTATAGTGGTCAAATGTGCATTGATTGCAGGTTTTTGGAGCAAATTGTGGCCAATTAGGATGCAGGAACTCAAATGAAACAAGAAGGATATATTATAGGAGATAGAATCTCCCTCCTTAACTCCTCACTCACTCGAAGATCCCTCAATCAAATCACACCAACTCGGAGTTGTAAGCAACCGAGTCATGAGGATCATTGGCAGCCAAGCCAGTGACAGTTAATAACCAATTAATCTCAAGACTGGGAGCTAAGCCTCCCTAGATTTAAGGACTTTTTTGGAAACCTTAGTTGTATAAATAAAGAGGCCTAGAGCCTCATTAGGATTCATATTTTTTATGCATGATAGCTAAGAAATTTTCAAGTTGAAGGATTGTGATCAAACATTTTGATGTATTTTTGATATGTTAATGAAACTGAGAAGAATTCCCTTGATCTAACATTGAGTTGACTCAGAGGGCTGAAGCTCTTGGGTTAGGGCCCAACCCTTGCAACAAAGATTCCTCTTATTGTATATGTATGCTTACGTTATATCATAGTTAGTTGTTAAACTAAATTTGGTGTTGTTAATTTGCAAGTGTTGGTAGTTTTGATTAGTTTGCTTCCATTTGTGAATATGTTTAATAATAGCATTATAGGGATAAGAAAATATTCAAAAAAAGGCTGATAACAGGTGGATCTTGCATCACTCCTCCCTTCCTAGGACCATGGCTTGAGGAACAATTCTTATTCAACCCAAAAAGGACAAAAGTTTGGTTTCTTATGAAATTTAGGGTTTTTCTACTAATTAGGTCATCATCTTTCAGTTCTAGAAGGTAGGTTGCAATTGACATTTCTGATATCTTAGGTCTTTTATTGGATTTCATTTAATAATGGTTTCAAGAATTGCAATGCATAAACTTAGCAAATGAATGATGAAAATTATGTTTTCTTCTATTTTAGTAACCCTTCTTATTTTGAGATGAATTTATGGACAAATGCCAACAATGATGTGTATTTTGTAGGAGTTTCTATATTTTAGGAAGACCTCATATCATTAGTCTTAGCCTAACCATATCCACCCATGATCTCCAAAATCCACTAAGTTCTCAATTTGGATTCTTGTTTTACAAGGAAAACGTGCCATGCATCTTGAGCAAATCCAACCATTGTAAAGCTTTGGTTTGAGTTTTGAGTGAGTGCCTACCACTCCCTTGCTTTATTTACTCGTTACTCACCTTCTCCAAGCCCCATACCACATTTTCAAACCACTGCATATGCTTTCAGTCTGTTCTTGTAGGAAAACAGGGGATCTTGTAGGTGAACTAGGACATCCTACAGACATCCTATGGGAAAACCTGTAGTGGCTTGTTTTGAGCCCGAATTTTGAAAAAAACATGATGAAGGCTAGGTGTAGACCTCTTCTTTCCTCCCAAGCCATCTGGCCTATTTAACTCATCTCCTCCACACCTACCTCACCTGGAATGCAACCAAGAAGGATTAGCATTCGCATTTTTACAAAAAGATGAAAATAAAAAGTCTTTATATTCATTCATGCACACAGCAGTTAAGTGCTTGTTTAGGTCATATTTCATGCTTAGGTTAGTTAAGAATTCACATGTGTTAAATTAGAATTCTTTTGAAAGAAAGGTATATTAACAAATAACTAGATGAGTTATGTGTTTTGTAGGCATTTCTTTTAGTCTTTCATTACTACAATAAGTAGCATTTCAATTCTCTCAATTAGGGTAAAATTATTCTCTCTCAATTGGTAATCATACTTCCCCTAATCGATAGAAGGCTAGTTTGAGAAACCCTAGTGACCTATTGCCCCAACTCAACAGTGATAAAGAGTGGACCCATTACATCTATTTTTGTATACAACACTGTCACCTCCAAGTTTGTACAAACCCCGGGTTGATGAAGTAAAGTTGGTAGCCCAGGAGTTGCAGCATCATTGCTGCAATACTATTGCTCATTATTTTTTTGGCGCCGTTGAGGGAGAGGTGTCCAAGTATATTTGATTTCTACTTTCTTTCTTCCATTTCTTATCTTTTTCATTATGTTATTACTTCCATTCTGCAAACTAGTTGTAAGTTGGTTTGCTTTCCTTTCCATTTTGTAATTAATTCCATTCAAAAGCTAGTTTCAATTCAGTTTGTCTTTTCAGTTTTGTAATCAGTCTTAAATCTTGAAAAACAAAACAAAAACACTCCTTTCATGCCTCGTAGGAATAGGGATAACTTATGAAAATTTCTACCAAATACCTTGACCACTTCAAACAACCAACCTTCCCTCTTCTTCGGTCGTTGTGAATTAGAGGACCCCTTAGGCGAACAATAAGAGATTTTTGAAGAGCCTATAGGCAAAGAAGAAGAAAACATTCCAACTAACATCATGGATGAAAATAGAAATGAAAGGGGAGATAGGGAAGGAATTGAGGTGCTTTTCCCATCAGAGAAACTAATGGGAATGCCAAGATGAAAACCATAAGCCCGTCTGCTCTTCCTCACTTCCATGGCCTGACTTCAGAAGATCCAGATACTTTTTTGTTCGAATTTGTTGTTATATGCAGAACTTATGATTACAACTCTGATGATCAGAAGTTGAAATTATTCATATCCACTCTCGAGGATGCAACCCTGCGCTGGTTCATGGGTTTACCTAGGGATAGTATCACGACTTGGGCTCAAATGCAACAAGCTTTTAGCAACAAGTATAGGGACTACTATAGGTCCAATGATACCAAAGAGGAAATTTTTAGAATGACCTTGGGACATGATGAGTCCTTAGAGGATTATGAGGAAATATTCCAGCTCAACTATAAAAGGGCCAGATGCACACTTGATCCTGAGTCACTTAAGTTAGTCCTTCTCAGGGGGGATCAAGGAAGATCTTCTAGAAACCTTAAACTTGCTATCAAGAGGGGACATCTATGAGCTGCCCTATGAGGATATCAAGACTATTTTTAAGAATCATTCAAGGGAAGCTAGAAAAATGGGTAGGGTTAGTCAAATAATGGCCAGCTCATCCTATTCCAACAGATCTATAAAAAGTGAAATTGGGAACATGTTGGAAGATTTTAAGAGTGAAATGTTGCAAACCCTTGCCCTATAGATGGACACTATCCAAATCAAGAGGAAGCAGGAGGAAGAAGAGAAATCATTAGCCATCTTCTACCCTAGATGCACAAGGAGGCACCATAGGTATGAATGTCCATTGAACCTTATAGAAATCAGCTCGGTCTGTGAGGAAAACCACTCCACAGACAAGTGCCCTTCTCTGCCTAGACTAAAGGTTGCATATCAAGGAACCGAAGGGGTGACTGAACAACTTTGGTACATAAATCAAAGGAGGCCTCATGGGCCTCGACCATACTAGCAGGGCATGCAAAGGTCATCCTATTCATATTACAACCCTAATCAAAACACATTCATTCCCTCTTGGTGCCCCTTGCTCATCCCTTCTATTCTACACCTTCTCCTTGGTCTTTTGCACCTTAATACCATTCCTAGCCAACCAACCAGCCATTTTATCCATATACTCCTTCACCTCCATCTCAACCACAAATTTTACTCCCTGCACCACCTAAACAAACTCAGATGCCTTCCCAACCAAACCCAAACCCGAACAACAGACATGCATAGTAGGTCTACAGTGGAGATACATCCTAACCTTGCTTATGCCATCGAATTCATGAAATCAACCTTAGGTCTGGGAGAGTTCTCCGAGATAACCAACCTCCATCTCCACCTAAGGAGAGTGAGGAGGAAAGAGAGGAAAGTATGCCTAAAGTAAATCCACCAATTTTTCTTGAAATATTAACCCATCCAGTCTAGCATACCCTAGAAGAGAATGAACTTCTGGATGAGTTGAAAAATCTATGTGTCAAAATCCCACTTCTCCAAGCTATTAAAGATGTACCCATTTACAACAAGTTGATTAAGGAGAAGTGTTTCAAACATCTAGGAAGGTGAAAAAAATACACCCCTACCATTAATGTCATTGGACAATTGTCTGACTTAATGTTGGGTGTTATAGACATTTTTGGGCACTTCAACCCTAATAACAAATGTCCATAAACTGAGGGCTACTAAGTCCTTAAAAGTGTTGCTTCACTACCTAAAGGAACAAGGTCAACTGATTACATCATCTCCCGGAATTTCTCCACAGAAAACTGCTCATGAATGGTCAAAACTGGACCATACTGAAAGCTCAATGCAGAGGGTGCGATGCATATCACCTTCCCAATGTACAGGGTGCGATGCATACTGAATTGCTCCTCTGTAGGGTGCGATGGTCAGGAATGGACAAATGGAAGGAACAAAAATGCGAGGTGGATGATCATGGAATCTTCCAGAAGCTTCCCCTCTAACACTTGCCACTCCATTTTCCACCAGGGATGAGTAAGAGATCATCATTCTCCAAGTGGAAACAGGAACTATCAGAGAGAAGACACTAATCAAGATCTCAAAAGATGACTCACCTCTCTGTAATCATCCATATATGGATCCCTCATCACAGAGATCCAGAGGCTGGAATTTTGTATCTTATAAAGAAGTGCTATTGGTATTCTGGTGTACATTCACAGTGTTGGGTGATCTAGCTTTGCTTGAGGTGAAGAAGGGCTTCTTAGCTGGAGGATGATGTTGGGTCAGAGCACATGGTTGTAATTTTCCTGCTATTTTTCATCTGAATAAAGCTATTCCTTTTTCCTTCCATATTCTTGTGTACTTGTTTATATATGCATGTATATGGTTAATGCACATTTGATCCTGCATTATTTA
>APFE030175647.1:106039-131083 GCA_000404065.3 Pinus taeda
CATGTTCGACTCCAAAACATTTTTCACATGGATTGACTTGTACTCCGAGTGAAGATTGAACGAGTTTTGAAGACCCCGAATCTAGTTTCATCCATCTGGGTTGCGATATATTCAGGAATATAAAAACATCCATTGTACATCATTGTCGAACAAATGATCATCCAAATCAAAGGATGATGTGTCCATATCATCAGTCTGTCACACAGAATATTGTCTATCCTATGTACATGAAAATGAATTTATAAAGCCGAGCATGGGAATGCTCGCCTCAGCTAGATCATGAAAAATGTTGTCAAAATAATGTATTGTATTGTATCTTATTACAGGTCGCCTCCCAGCCGGAAAAACTTCGGATCCTCATAGTAAATCATTTCCACCCGACATCAAAAAAATATTAATGACCTCATGCTTTAGGGGCAATTGTTATAGAATTTTTGGACACTTCAAACCCCATCATATGTCCCCATAAACTGAGGGCCCCTAAAGTCCCTAAAAGTGTTGCCTTTCACTGCCTAAAGGAACAAGGTCAACTGATTACATCATCTCCCAGAAGTTTCTCCACTGAAAATGCTCATAAATGGTCAAAACTGGACCATACTGAAAGCTCAATGCAGAGGGTGCGATGCATATCACCTTCCCAATGTACAGGGTGCGATGCATACTGAATTTCTCCTCTGTAGGGTGCGATCGTTGGGAATGGACAAATGGTAGGGACAAAAATGCGAGGTGGAAGATCATGGAATCTTCCACAAGCTTCCCCTCTGACACTTGCCACTCAATTTTCGACTAGGGATGAGTAAGAGATCATCATTCTCCAGGTGGAAACAAGAACTATCAGAGCGAAGACACTAATCAAGATCCCAAAAGATGATTCACCTCTCTGTAATCATCTATATATGAATCCCTCATCACAGAGATCCAGAGGCTGGAATTTTGTATCTTATAGAGAAGTGCTGTTGGTATTCTGGTGTACATTCACAATGTTGGGTGATCTAGCTTTGCTTGAGGTGAAGAAGGGCTTCTTAGCTGGAGGATGATGCTGGGTCAGAGCACATGGTTGTAATCTTCTAGCTACTTTTCATCTAATTAAAGCTATTCTTGTTTCCTTCCATATTCTTGTGTACTTGTTTATATATGCATGTATATGGTTAATGCACATCTGATCCTGCATTATTTATGCATTTAGATCCTTGTTTCTTGCATAGTAGTATGTTGCTATGATTCCACAGGTTCTTTTGAAGCTGGGTAGACAAAGGAGAAGTGGCGAAACTCTATCAAGAAGGAGAGGAAATCAAGCGCAAGACTTAGGATGGCATTCTTGGTCCTCTTCTCATCTATTTTCATAAAAGGAATCAATAGTAGACTTTGATTGTTTGTTTCTAAGATAGCCACCCATCTTAGTGGGAATAGTAGCATCCGAGTGGACACTATTCTCGTGTAACACCATGGTTGATGAAATGGCATCTTTGCAAAAAAATGAGGCTTGGGATTTTGTGGAGTTGCCAGCTGGAAGGAAAGCCATTGGTAGCAAATGGGTGTTCAAAAAGAAGACAAACGCAGAAGGAAAAGTGGAGAAATACAAAGCTTGGTTGGTAGCAAAAGGTTATTCCCAGGTGCCAGGAATTGATTTTGGTGATATTTTTTCTCCTGTTTCCAAGGTAACTTCTATTAGATTACTTTTATCTGTTGCTGTTTCTTTTGATTTTGAGGTAGAACAGATGGATGTGAAGACAAGATTTATTCATGGGGATCTGGAAGAGGATATCTACATGAAGCAACCTGAAGGCTTTGCGGAGAAGGGTAAGAAAGAACTGGTATGTAAGTTAAAGAAGTCTCTGTATGGGTTAAAACAATCACCAAGGATGTGGTATCAGAAATTTGATACATTTATACGGGGACTTGGCTTCACCAGAAGAAAAGCAGATCACTGTGTGTATTTTAAATTAATTGGTGACAGTGTTATTTATCTGGTCTTGTATGTGGATGATATGTTGCTGGTTGGAAATGACAAAGAAATTATCTAGGATTTGGGGACCCATTTGTCCTTAAAATTCAACATGAAAGATCTTGGTGCTGCAAATTATATCTTGGGCATGGAAATTGAAAGAGATCAGACAAAGAGGAAGCATTGGTTAAACCAGAGGAAGTATGTCGAGACAATATTGCAGAGGTTTAATATGCAGGATAGTAAATCGGTGAAGGTTCCTATTCCTGTAGGTATGAGGTTATCTGCTGAACAGCTTCCCAAGACACAAGAAGAGGAAGAGGACATGTATTGTGTTCCATATGCAAGTGTAAACGGTAGCCTAATGTATGAAATGGTTTGTACTAGACCAGACATTGCACATGCAATGGGAGTATTGAGCAGGTTTTTGTCAAAACCAGGGAAGGAGCATTGGACAACAGTGAAGCGGGTTTTTAGGTATTTGCGTGGCACTAGTGATTATGGTTTGTGCTACCAAGGGAGACCAGGATTGGATAGAATGTTGGATATTCATGGCTTTGTTGATGCAGACTAGGCTGGATATTTGGATCAAAGAAGATCTACAAGTGGGTATGTGTTTAACCTATTTGGAGGTGCAATCAGTTGGATGAGTAAGAAACGATCTGTAGTGGCACTATCAACTACAGAGGCAGAATACATGGCAGCCACTCATGCAAGCAAGGAAATAGTTTGGTTTCAGAGATTGTGTTCAAGTATGGGGTTAGTATAGGAAGCTATAGGGATAGACTGTGACAGCCAAAGTACAATTTTCTTGGCAAAGAACCCCGCATATCATTTAAAGACAAAGCACATTGATGTTCAGTATCACTTTGTGAGGGATATGATAGAAGACAAAAAGGTGTTGCCGGTAAAGGTCGACACTTTGAAGAATACTACAGATGCATTGAAAAAATCTATGAGCTCCTAGAAGTTCTCTTGGTGTAGAGAAACAATGGGCGTTGTAGGATTGGATAAATGACTAAGCTCTCTTGTGGCCCCCTGTGGAAAGAAAACAACAAGTGGGAGAATGTTGGGTTGTGTTATATTATTTCCATTACTAGCCCACGTAGTTAACTGGGGGTTAGAGGGAGGGAGGTCATAGGGGGTTTGAGGGGCACCCATAACCCCACTTTATGGGGTCCAGGGAAACACCCCAGAAATTTTTGGTTTTGAACCCTATGTTAGGTTGGGCGGACCCACCTATGGTTTTGTGCATGATTTTCACACATGTTTTTTGGACGTGATGGTTTTCGGTCCATGGTATTGGACGCGATAGTTTTCGGTCCATGGTATTGGATGCTTCGGCATGTATAAATATGTATTATAACATTGAAAGGAACATAACGAAAAATCAAGTTGGTAGTCCCGTTTTTGGATCCAGTGGGAAAATCTCTATGTATATGTGTTTTATGTGTTATGCTCTCGCATTGTTTATTTTTCTGTGTTTTAGATTTTGTATGCAGGTAATTTCTGTATGGGGTTAAAACCTACAATTCAAAGATGTTTTGCCAAATTCACATTTTGATAGCTTAAAATAAATATTTTCTCTTTTCAAAACATATAGAGTCTGCTTTACATGCTTTAAATGTTCTTCCCATGTTTTACTAAATACAAGAATGTCATCTATATATACAATGAAAAAATCATCAATAAAAGTCCTAAGTACATCATTCATTACTCTCATGAAAGTAGCAGGAGCATTAGTTAAGCCAAAAGGCATAACAAACCACTAACGCAATCCTTGCTTTCTTTTAAAAGAAGTCTTCCATGCATCTTGCTCTGCAACTCTAACCTGATGGTAGCCACTATGCAAGTCCAACTTGGAAAAGTAAACAAATTCTTTTAACTGATCTAATAGATCATATATGCGAGGAAGGGGATAACAATTTTTGATCGTTATCTTATTTAGTGCTCGGTAATCAATGCACATTCTCCATGAGCCATCTTTCCTTCTCACCAAGACAATTGGAGACCCACATGGCGATGTGCTAGGTCTTATGAACCCTTTCTCGAGCAGCTCATGTACCTTCTTCTTGATTTATGCATTCTCTAAAGTGGACAACCTGTACATTTCGATGTTAGGCAAATGAGCATCTTGCTGCAAATTAATATAATGTACTATTTCCTTTTTGGGTGGTAGACATTTAGGTTCTTGAAATAGCATATCATATTTTGAATTTTTTTTTTTCTAAATCAGCTTGTTGTTTAGCATTATAGCCCTCAAATACATTGGCTTTATCAGGCTTCTTTTCCTTTACAACCATTAGCAAAAATTGTTTGCATGAATTTACAATTCTTTTCATCTGCCCTGAGCTTATGAGAGTATAACTATTCTTGAGTTTATTAGCTCTTACAATATATTAAATTCCATCTTTAACAAGTTGATACTTGTTTTCAGCCCTATATAAAAGGGATTTTCTATCTTACAAGTAAGGACTTCCTAAAACAATTCCACATATATCCAAGGGAACAATATCTAACTCAAGCTCATCTACAAATGTTGACCCAAAAGAAAACCTAAGTTTACATTGTCTAGTCACTTGTAGCTTCGCTTTATCACATAACCAACCCAATGGATATGGATTCTTTAGAGGTGTGGTTAGTAATCCCAACTTCTTTACAATTGCTTCTGAAATTAAGTTTAATTGTGAGCCATTATCAAACAAAGCATCAACCTTTTGATGCTTGGAAATAACTCTAATATGAAAAAGCTCATGCCTTTTCCTCTCATTTTCTTCATTATCAGTAGATTGTGCAGAATTACTAGTAGATGCTTCAAAATTTTTACCTTTTATACTTGTGGATGTGATTTTTATTTTTGTTAGCGCTCAAATCTACCTTAGGCTAAAATAAGGTAAAACTCAAGGCTACATCAAACCACGCTCAGCCTCATAGCTAGCCCTACGAGGACAGGAGACGGCTCTCTCCGAGTCAATCTCGACAAAAGGTAATCAATGAGGTCGAGATGACTAAATTGATAACTAATTTTAGGCTAGGTATGAAGTACAAGGAGTTTGAAATTGATTTTTTGAAGTTTTGTTGAATTCAAGGGAAAGGCAATTTTGGGTGCGGGGATGAGGCACAGTTTTTGCAGAGGTCTACTTGGGGCAGGATAGGCGATTGCTTTGATGCATTTAAAGAGAATGAATGGATAGATCAAACTGGTGAGAGGTTAAGGAGAGGAAGAAACTTTCAAGGATTCTCCATAAACAGATGAAAACATGGAAAACCAAACAAACTTAAAGGCAGAGCATAGCAAATTTATGGATTCTACCTTAACACTTCATTTGTTCAATTGCAGAAGATAAGAGAAGGAAAGTGATACACATAAAAAACTTAAAAATACTGAAAGAAGCACACCATCAACACATAAATCCACATGACTCCCAAATAGTGCTGCAAAACCCTGGTCTTTCCTTTGCCAAAAATGCAGATAAAATATGTGCAATAGAGTGTCAAGCTATTCCCAAGAGTCCAACCCTGAAAATGACTAAGAAAATACATAATATAGGCAAGCCAACCCATTCCCTTGCCTCTAGGAGTCGAGCTCATCATCCTAGGAGCTGTTTCAACCAACTCTAAACAAAGCATTACAATTTAGGCAGTCAAAACAACTTGCCTCTATAAGGTAGGAAACCAATTCATTCATTAAATTTTTGCTATTTTGTGAATGAATCATCTAGAATAGGTAAAAGTGAGTCCAAGTTACATGCCAACCATAAATTTACGTCAAGATAACTCAAAAATTTCATCCACAAGCAAAACTGGTCAAACTGACTGCATTTCCTGAGTTGAAGATGAAAATTGTGCCAAAAAACCCTGTGTGCCACGCGCCTGAGCCCTATGCTCCGCGCGCCTTTAAAACTATTTTTGGGGCATTTCCCGGCATCCAAATTGAGCTCAGGTTAGCTTGTTGGAAAGCCCAGCATGTCTCCTATCCAGCCCAAGTGGAATTGTGCAATTTGGAGCTCATTTTCCCCCTCAAAGTGTCATGCTCTCGTAAGTACTTCCTGCTGTTGCAAAAGGTGGCAGAAAGGTGATTTTCATGGTGTTTTTGAGCCTTTTGGTCACCCAAAACTAAATGAAATGTTTTGGAAATAGTTGAGCATGTATAATTCATCATGACAAACCCAAAACTGTAGAGTTTTCCTCCAGAAAGTGTGCCAATCTTAAGCGCGCGCGTCGATGTGCTACGCGTTGAGCCAAAAAACCTGTTTTTAGGACAAAATTTTCAAAATGACAAAAATTTCTCTGAAATTTGCTCAAATTGGAGTGAAGACCCTCTATCATGTGTTGTGCCCTGCCAATGAAGCCTCGGCCAAAATTTGGAGTGGATCAGGCTTTTTCCGCCGTTTTAGTGCTTTGCTCAATCGCCTCTTTAGGATCTTCATTTTCGCTTTGAAAACATGCATACAAGCCCAATAGTGATTTTTCATATGATGAAGCATGTCCTTGTCTCTGTTTTTCTTCACCAACAATTTCTCCAAATGAGTGTTCACCCAGATGAGCATAGACTCTCGATCAATCGGTGTCAAATCACCGGGTCTCTTTCGGGCCAATTCTCGGTCTTCCCAGATTTGCCACAGCTCATAAAGTGTATGTTCATCTTCCAGCTGTTTGTTGCGTTGCTCCAAGTAGTTGATCACCCACTTAGCCATCTGCAATTTCTTTTGCAGCGACTCATTCTCGGCCCTTTGCTCTCGGATGATCTCCTTTAGCTCTGAGCTAGGAGAGCTCGCATCAACATCAATGATATCCGTGTCCCGACCTCCTGAGGGACCCTCATCAAACATGGGCCTCCTGCCCCTATCCTGGATCTGTAATTGTGCTAAAGAAGAAGGCGAGACCCCTTCCACATGATGTGGAGATAATACTCGCTGTGCTGATGAAGTCAACGAGACCCCTTCCACCTCGGGTGGAGATAGTACTCGTCGTGTAGATGCAAATAAGGCCCTGTGGCCTCACTGGTATGTCACATATGGAGGAGCACTTATATGCTCACTCTCAGGAATTTCTGGCTAGTGTTAAGGCACTCCCTCATCATGAACTATCTCGGGATGCAGCTGTAGCGCTGAAAAGTAATCACGGGAGATGAAATCCTCCCAAGTAATGCCCTGCTGTGCCAACTGATGCATCACTATGATTTTGATCAATGCGAAATGATATATGCTCTTATGCTGATGTGCTGGGCTCTTCCTTTGTACTAAAGGCACCATCCTCTCTATGTTGTGACACATGAAAAACGGAATGTTCATCATACATACCCTCGTGAAATGCATTAATAAACGGACATGGCACGCATAGAGATGCGAGAATCTGCCCTCGCAACTGAAATATCGAATGATGAGTTTCATAAATGGTTCAAACTCATCCCTCAGGAATTTGAAAGGAAACACTGTGCTCAAGTGTCTCATATACCCAGGTTTAATATATGGCTCATAGTAGAATCTGTCTAACAGCTGGCGTTTGCTCCATTCCTCCCCTAAATTTGGTATTCCGGTGGCCTGAGCAATAGTTGTGGAGTACCAAGGAAGGTATGTTTTGATGGTCATTTCGGTATCTTTTCATGAAAACTCAAAAGCCTTTTTGCATGGGAAACGTAGATAATAATAAGAACTTATAACAAAATACGATAAATTAATAAGAAGCACTGATAGACGTCGTTTCTATGTGCAGGAAGGTGAAGAAGCGAAAGGTGGCCATCCAAAAGGTAAAGATAAAGACAAGCTAACTGCTGTCCCTATGATGGGAGACCAGAAGCAAACTAGATCGACACGGATCAGCCCAAAACAGGATGCGGAGATACCAGTGTGAAACAGAAGAAGGAATAAGTAACGCAACATTAATGATTCTGCGTATCCCTCAGGATCTTAGATCTCGAGGGATCGCTGTTTTAACCTATTTCTATATCTAGATGTCTCCGCCGTCCCTCTTATAAAAAGGGATAGCATTGTTGGTTACGGGGTAATTTCAGGTTAATTTTTGGAAAGTGTGTAATTTCTTTGAAGAAAGATCTGGACTATGATCTTTATGTTCTGTTGAAGACTTAAGTTCCTGTACTTTTATTGCATGCTTTGATACAGACTTGTTCACTTTTTATCTTTGAGCCTGGATTCATCTTAAGCGGTGTGCCCCTGGAGGCTAAGGGCCTGGCCCTGGAGGACACTTGCTCTTGTATTATTGCGCGTGGTTTCCGTGTGGTTTGTTCATAAAAGTAATCTGGTAATCTGCTATGTTTTGAGAATATTTCATTACATGCTCTGTTGTGATTAAGTTATTTCGTGTTCTTGAACTTTATATCGATGCTATGTTATTTTACCAACTCTTTAAGTATTCATTAATTCTTACAGGACACTGTTACTTTATTACAAAATTCTTCACGATTGTATCTTACATTATAACAAGTCATATGGAAAAGTCTGTTTCCCATGGTTATTGAATGTGACTATTCTTTATTATGAGATGAAGTCGTATGTATTTTAACAGAAGCAGATTAAGTATGGTGTGTTTCTAAGATTCTATAGTAGTGTTCTATCATATAATATTGAGAGATTGATGTTTTGATTGACATGATTAAATAGACTTGTAGTTTAAAGGACTCGGTTATTGTTTATTTCAATTGCTGTTCCATTTACTTGCTGTTCTATTTATTCGCTGTTCCATTTCCAGATTGCTAATTTGCCGTTTCTTGAGGACAGACTTAGGCTGTTGTGGACCCTAGCATCTGCTACCTGGTCCCCAGACATCCGATCTGCTCCCATCAGCTATGAAAGGGATGTGTTATTGTTACCAAGCCCTTGGCTGATGTGCTGTTCCATTTCATTATCATTTCATTATCATTTCTTTTATCTGTTGTTTCATTTCTAATCATTAAGAACGATCCCAGGCTGTAGCGAGCCCAACATCTGCTATTCGGCTCCTAGACCTCTGATCTATTCTCATCGGTTATGAAAAGGATGGGCTATTGCTGCCGAACCTTTGGCTGATGCAATACTTGGTGTGATTTGGTATTTTGAAGTAGTTAAGTTGTAGGTTTGCATTACTTTACTTGCATAACTTTCGAATAGCTATACTACAAGCATTACTCTGGCAAATGCTAGCCTCAGACTGAGCCACCCTTTGAAATAACCAGACGATCCCGGATTGACATATTAATGTAAGGTAACTAAAGGTGAAAGAGACCCTTGTTATAGCTCTACATTTTGGCGCCGTTGCCGGGGAAGGAGTGTAGCCATTTGTCTTTTCCAAGGTAGTGTACGAACCTGCTAGGGGAGAATTGGGTTTTCAAAACGAAAGGTAAGAACCTACGTGCAGAGAATGTAAAAGCCCTGCTCCTTTGCCCGCTTTCCTGTAGATTTGTTGTTATTTGCTTAAAACTTGGTAGTTAAATTGAGTGCATGACTAAGCAGAAAAAGCTAGAGAAAAATCCCAAACCATTACCAAAACCAGAAAAAGCTAAGGGACCCGTGACCCTTGGTCGATCGACATACATAGACGAAATCTATAAGAAAGCTGAATCTCAGCCTTCAGTAGGACCCAAGAAAGTTACTTCCAAACAACCTACTAGTTCCCTTCAGGCCTCAGGCTCACCATCTGAAGCCTTTGTTGAGGTGCATAGTTAGACTGACGAACAGGACTTTCAAGAAATTGAAAATCCTATTCCTGAACGATTGCAGGAAGGGAATCTAAGTAATCTTTGTGAAGGAGAAGGGGAAACAGAGGAAATTGGAGAACCAGGATCTCCTCCTAAGATAACTCAGCCATTAAGTAGCCCCGACAAAGGGAGTGCGGTAAAAGTTGTTATTGAAGACACCCTATTTCCTCATACATAAATTCTAGATAGAATAAGTGCTATTAAAACTGTTCCTGTTAAAAACATTCCTCAACCTAGGAATACCCTCTTAGATCTTCTGGAAGGGTATTGGCTATATTTGATCCAATGGCTCAAAATCCGCCAAACACCCAAACTTCGACATTACAATACCCCATAGTGGATTCCGAAGAAAATGCTCCTATGAATGCAACCCCCCTTCAACACATTCCTACATTTCACGGACTCACATCAGAGGACCCCGATGCATTCTTATTCGAATTTGATGTGTTATGCAGGGGGTATGATTACACCACTGACCCCCAGAAACTCAAATTTTTCCCCTCCACTTTGAAAGGGGCAGCTCTAAGATGGTTTATGGGATTAGTTGGTGGAGTTATAAATAACTGGGAACAAATGAAAGAGTTCTTCCTAAAGAAATATCAAGATTACTGTAGGTCTAGAGAACTAAAAGATGAAATATTCCAGATGATAGCTAGACCAAATGAAACATTAGAAGAATACGTGGAATGTTTCTAGTATAATCTGCAAAGATCCCCTTATGCATCGTTGCCTTTACCTGATAATGTGTTGAAAACAAAATTAACAAGGGTCATGAAAGAACAGTGGATTGAAACATTACATTATGGGGAAAGGGGATATATATCAGGAAAGTTTCGCTGACATAATTGATTTATGTATCAGGAGTTTGAGAGGCAGTACACGAATCAAACCAGCAGAACATGATCGATTTGCACGGGAAAAAAAAAATTCATCCGAAGGAGTAACACGTGTGGAAATTGGGAATCTATTTGAAAATTTTAAAACTGATATACTAGGAACACTGAATACACAATTGGACGTTTTGCAGGCTAAGCAGAAACAAATGGAGGCGGAACAAAATTTAGCAATCTTCTGCCCCAGGTGCAGGAAGAAGCATAGCCATAAGGAGTGTCCATTAGATACAGTTCAGACATGCGCCATTTGTATAAGGGATCACTCTACAGAAAGTTGTCCCTCATTACCTGGACTAAAAGCGGTATATAAGGAAGCAGAAGAAGAACTAGAGGCAGTATATCTACTTAACTAGCGTCGTCAGTGGCAGCCACGACAAACTGGTATGTTTTCAAACCGAGCTTCTTCTTTTCAGTATCCGCAGTACAATACTCAACAGTATAATACATGGCAAAGTCAATTTCAACCCCCATTTCCAAATTTGTCATCACAGTCGTATCCTTCTGCAAACCCGTGGCTAAATCCGACAAGCCAATCTGGCTGGTCGAATCCTCCTTATCCCCCACCATACTGGCAGAACAACCCATATCCACCGCAATGGACTCCCCCCACCTCACAAAGTTCAGTCTGGCAGAATAACTGGCAGAGACCAACACAGCAGCCAGTAGGAAACATTCCTCTCCCTCAACCTACACTGCCAGCTTTACAGCAAAACCCCCAATCTAATCTCAGACCCCAACTCCCAGCCCAGCCCAATCCCAATCCAAATAACAGACCGGTCCAAGCACTCCAAATAACAGACCGGTCCAAGCACTCCAAATTTTAGAAACACCAGAAGAAGGACCTGATCTGAGGGAGCGCAATGATCTGCAGCTAAGATCTGGGCGTATTATTCAAACAGAGGGAAACAAAACAGTTCAGATTGAAGACCAGTTACCTAGAGAAAAGCTGTTACAAGAAGAGGATGAAAACAGACAACAAACTCAGAATAAAACAAATACATCCTCTCCTCCGTTCCCAGAACGTCTAGTTATACCGCGACCTATACACCAACCTAATTTTGACATTCTGGGAGAATTACAAAATTTGTACATAAAAATTCCATTCCTTCAGGCCATTCAGGATATCCCGATATACGCTAAAACTATCAAGGAATTGTGCATAAAAAGACCAAGAAGGAATGTAATAGACAATCCAAGAGTTCAAGTAGTCGACACTTTATCTGACCTATTATCAAGAAAAGAAACACCTATTAAGTATGAAGACCCAGGTAACCCAATAGTAACTATTCAAATTGATGGCAAAACCTTAACTAATGCTTTAGTTGATCTTGGAGCTACAATTAATATATTGACCACGTCTACTTGCCAAAAATTAGGAATTACATCTGTAGAACCCACTTTAACTTTGTTGGAACTGGTTTATCGGTCTGTGGTTAGACCAGAAGGCATACTGCATGATGTTATGGTTTCAGTTGATTCCTGGGAATACCCAACAGATTTTCTGATAATAAACCCTAAAACCGGACTAGATGGACATCCATTGATCTTAGGAAGGCCTTGGCTCACTACCGCTGATGCCTATATTGGCTGTCGGCAAGGAAACATGATCATAACTAAGGGGGCAGATATTAAGAACTTAGTACTATACCCCCTAGCGCAGCCAAGCATCACAATAGTCAAAACTAATAGGCACCCTGTACCATATCTTACTGACAACATTAGATCTCCATTAACTATACAAGAGGCACTAGAGTTCAAAAATCAAATAGAAGATGATGCCACCAGTAACTTTATTAGTCAAACTAAACCCACATCTCGTACCCAGTGTCATATGATAAAAGAAGCATTTGATAACGAAGCAGAAGAGGAACCTCTGAATGATGTGCATGACCATACAATCCCTATCACCTCAGTTGCACATAGTAAAACAGTAGAAATCGAACCTGGGAAGACCTTAAACATTAACGCCAACCTTACACCGGAACAAGAGACAAAACTCATCCATATCTTAACAAAACATAAAAATGCATTTGCATGGGATTACCCCGATATGAAAGGAATTGATCCTCAATTGTGTACACACCACATCTACATAGAAAATGATGCAAAACCTGTGAGACAACCTCAGAGAAGGCTAAACCCTCATCTAAAATAAGTAGTAAAAGCTGAGCTTCAAAAAATTTTAGATGTTAACTTTATCTACCCCATCTCTGATAGTAAATGGGTCTCCCCACTTCTGGTGGTACCGAAAAAGAATGGGAAGTGGAGAATCTGTGTGGACTATAGAGAACTAAACAAGGCAACACAGAAAGATCATTTTCCTCTCCCATTTATCGATCAAGTATTGGATACTTTGGCAGACAATAAATTCTTTTCTTTTCTTGACGGCTTCAGTGGGTATAACCAAATACAGATTGCCCCTGAAGATCAGGATAAAACTACTTTTACTTATCCTTGGGGAACGTTTGCTTACCGAGTTTTACCTTTTGGTTTATGTAATGCCCCTGCCACATTCCAAAGGGATATTCTTCGCATATTTGCAGATCTAATAAATGAAGGATTGGAAGTATATATGGATGATTTCACTCCATACGGAGAAGAGTTTGATCCAGCATTGGAAACACTAGAAAAATTCCTACAACGCTGTATAGCTACCAGGCTTTGTCTAAGCCACGAAAAATGCTACATGATGATGACATAAGGACTTATTCTAGGACACTATATTTCAGCAGCTGGCATTCAGGTAGACCCAGCCAAAATTCAAATACTCTTGCTTATTCCTACTCCTACTACTCAAACAGAGGTACGTAGATTTCTTGGATTCTCTGGTTATTACAGAAGATTTATAGAACATTATTCACGTATTACTGCACCATTGTATGCACTAACTGGTAATATTGATTTCCTTTGGACAGAAAAATGCAAACGTGCTTTCAATGATCTAAAAAAGCATGTATTTACAGCCCTAGTCCTTCGCGGACCAAACTGGGATTTGCCATTCCAGATATCATCCGATGCCTCAGATACAGCCATTGGAGCAGTCCTTGGTCAGGAGGAGGATAGAAAACCATACGCTATTTATTACATTAGCAAAAATCTATCCCCTGCTAAATTAAATTATACTGTAATTGAAAAGGAATCCTTAGCTGTTATACATGCTATCAATAAATTTAGACATTACATCACTGGATATCCCGTCATCTTGTACACAGATCATTCTACTATAAAGTATTTAGCAAATAAACCTGTCACAAATGGCAGAATAACCAGATGGCTGATTTTATTGCAGGAGTTCGACATTACAATCAAGGATCGACCTGGCAAAGAAAACCCGGTAGCTGATTTCCTCTCATGAATGCCAAAACTAGTCGATGCAGCAGCAGTTGAAGATCAGTTTCCAGATGAGTATCTCTTTGCTGTTGCTATTCAAACACCCTGGTATGCTGATGTCGCCAATTACCTAGCAGTAGGTAAGTTACCAAAACATCTAACCCCTAATGAGCGAAAACAGATTGTCCAGCGAAGTACTAGATTTTCCTGGATTGGAGGTTATTTGTTTCACACAGGGGCAGACATGCAAATCAGGCGATGCGTTCGACAAGATGAAATCTTTGATATATTGAAAGCATGCCATGACCAACCATGTGGTGGACATTTTACTGATCGCAGGACTGCACATAAAGTGTTACATACAGGGTATTATTGGCCCACAATTTTTAAAGATGCAAAGAAATTTGTCCAAGCATGTGATAGTTTCCAGAGGGCGGGACGCCCTAGTCACTCAGATGAGATGCCCTTGAAACCACAATTAGTCATTGAACCATTTGAGCGATGGGCCCTTGATTTCGTGGGGCCGATCAACCCACCATCAAACCAGAAAATATACATTCTAGTGGCAACAGAATATGTCACCAAGTGGGTTGAAGCAAAAGCCTTGCCCAGAGCTACAGAAGAATCTATTATACAGTTCCTGCTCCATCTATTTGTGCTCTATGGCCTCCCTAGAGAGATAATCATAGATGGAGGACCATAGTTTGCTGGAAATAGAATAGCGGCAACACTCAACAATTATCATGTTCAGCACAAAATGACCACCCCATATCACCCACAGGCAAATGGGCAAGTAGAAAGCAACAACAAGATAATAGAAACAATTCTAACCAAAACAATTGCATCACATAGATGTGATTGGGCTGCCAGACTACCAGAAGCACTGTGGGCTTATAGAACAACATGGAGAAGCACCACTGGCCACTCACCTTACTAGCTTATGTTTGGAAAACAACCTATTTTTCCTATAAAATTTGAAATCCAGACATTACGGACAACACAAGAAATGGGGTTAGACTTAACCGAGGCACAAACTAATCGATTGCAACAGATTAATGAGCTGGATGAAATTATACTTTCTGCACTTCAACATACTGCCTTGATACAGCAGCAAAGAGCTAAGTGGCATGATGCTCTCATCAAAAACAGAGTCTTCCATGAAGGAGACTGGGCTCTTTTATATGACTCTAGATTTCAGGACTTCCCCGGGAAACTCCAGACTCGTTGGTTGGGACCATATGAAATCAAGAAAGTACATGACAATGGTACCCTCACACTGATTACCATTGATGGTTTTGGGTATACCTTTAAGGCAAAACGGCCATCGAGTCCGCCTCTATCACAAACCACTTACCCGGGAGTCCTTCTGCCAACAATTACGTCAAGATACAGATATGGAGATCCTATGGGAGGAAGACAAGTCTCCTCCACCAGTAACGCACTAAGAAGTTTATTTTTCTTTACAATTTGTATATAATTCTTAGAATTATTTTTGTACATATTTTTACAGCATGTTTTGAGTTTTTGCTGTTCCTTTTCCAAAAAGAACAACACTTTTGATTTTTGTTGTTCCTTTTCCAAAAGGAACAACACTTTTGATTTTTTGTTGTTCCTTTTCCAAAAGGAACAACAATTGTGATTTTTATTTTTTGCTGTTCCTTTTCCAAAAGGAACAACACTTTTGATTTTTGCTGTTCCTTTTCCAAAAGGAACAACACTTTTGATTTTTGTTGTTCATTTTCCAAAAGGAACAACACTTTTAATTTTTGCTGTTCCTTTTCCAAAAGGAACATCACTTTTGATTTTCGCTGTTCCTTTTCCAAAAGGAACAACACTTGTGATTTCTGCTGTTCCTTTTCCAAAAGGAACACCACTTATGATTTTTGCTGTCCCTTTTCTAAAAAGAATAGCACTTGAGTGTTTTTGCTGGTCCTTTCTCAAAACGAACAACATTTGTGTGTTTTTGCTGTCTCCACAAGAAATAGCATTGTTTGATTTTTGCCGGTCTTTTTCCAAAGGAACGACACTTGTTTGATTTTACTGAATGTCACCAGTAATTCCCACTGCTCCTTTCTTCAAACCAGCAACCATTGTCATGCCCTTCCTTGAAAAATCACTACTCATAAAATTTGAAATAGTTTGTTCCTTCTCAAGGATGCAGAATGCTGATGATCTTTCGAGTCTTTTTGAATACAACTATCTACTTATGTGATGAAAACAAAAGCATAGTATGCAGGAATTGGTAAATCACAAATCGCTATCCTTATAAGTAACTGCCCTGAATTGGTGAAAGCATGTAAGGAAAAGATATGCTTATTTATCACATTTTGTTGCCATTGTTCCACTAACTCTATTTTGATTGGATTTCTCTATCATGCTGATTCTTTTATCTATGTTTATCATTTCATCAATAAGATCAAAGAGTCTATACCTTCCTATTGGGATTTTAAGACTTCTTCTACCATTCCTACTCTTAAGGAGTGTTGAACCACCCTTTGTGTATAAACAGGAAAGGTCCTCTATTAAAATCAAGAAAAAAAAGAGCAAATAAGCCAAGTAGTTTTCTCAAAATTGTAGGATAGGGAGTCTCATTACGAGCTGGCCTACCATGATCATCAGGATGGAAGTGAAGTGGTGTTCCCATTAGGGCCACCACACCCGAGAAATGGTTTAGGAGGTATACCAAAATAAATAAATAACCCTTGGAATAGGAGGTCTCCCCACGAGCTGGCCTGCCCACTATTCGCTCCTTCTTCGTGAATGGCACTATGACTAATGGTTTACCAAGCCTGCATAGTGGCCTACAGTTTTGACATCATATAACACTTCCTCGCATACATAAAGGACTATGGTTCCCGAGGTGAAACAAACAACTCTGCCAAGGTTATGGACACCTGTCGGCAGCAGAGCTCTGTTAATGGTATTGAAGTCGTAACCTTTACACCAATGGGTAAGGAAATTAGAATCTTTGTATCTTATGACGTGATAATTTAATTACACAGCCATATACCACATGACCATTTATTACCGCCAATCATTACGGAGCTAGTGACAGTGACCGCATGAGACTCAATAATTATGGCAAATGTCTATTCCTGAACTTCCATCAACTCACCGCAGTTGCTTACGCATTAAAAGCGATCTACCTTTTCACCTCGATTCCAGTAATACACTATTTTTGCGGACATGGCATATTTTTATAAGCTGCTCCATAAAGGCCTCACGGATGAAGCAAACACATCTCCTTCATTTGACGGCTGGGACAGCTTATCATATTGTGGGGGGCAGGGGGGGGGGGGGGGGGTGGAGTAACCTCATCATTCCCCAAAATACGTGTCATCTCGTCATTCGAAAAGATCTTGTACTCGAGCATAGCACGGCTCAACGGTATGATCATTTTCCATTTTTTGTTTTCTTCTGCATGAATCGCTGTTCAAAGTATTTCCATTGCATACGCCGTTGCATTTGAATTTAAACAAGAAACACGCCACCAACTTCTCTGTGTCTCAACGAACAACTGCTGTTCCTTTGCGAATTTGCAATAGAAGCCATGGGAGGAAGGTCAGTCCGCAGAGAACCACAAACATTGACCATTTTAGCTGCAGCCCGAAGAATTCTGAAGAAAGCAGGATGGTTGACTTACCTCAACCGCCTGAAGGAGTCCAACGAAACTGTGGCGAAGGAATTTTTACAAAACCTGCATGAAGAACACTTTATAATTAGAGGAAAACGAATAGAGGTCACGGATGATATAATAGCAAAAGTCACAGGATTACCATCCATAGGACCAATATGGACAATAAAAAAGGAAAGACTGCAGAAGATTGTGGAAATCTTTGAGGATGAAGGCCAAAATTTAACAGTTCGCGGAAAAGGGGTGCTACCAGCAATGCTAGGAGAGCCATGGGCAGAATTGGCGAAAATTGTCCAGAGTTACATTACTTGCGAGGGAAAAAAAGACGTGGTAAGACCACGACATCTAAAACTCTTAGCTGTCCTAAAACAAAAATGTTCTGTGAATTTACCTGCATTGCTTAATTCGCTATTACATGATGTGGCACGTAGCATGAAAAAGGCACAGCACAAAGAATCTGTGGTTAGCCACCATGGATTATTCGCTTGATAGTAAGCCATAGTCTTACCCAGTAGCATAGCAGCTGGGAAGAGCTAATTGATATTATTAATGAAAGGGAGGCCACATCTGGACCCCCAAAAAAATGAAAACAAACTAATAGCACACCCCAACGCCCTGAGAAACGAAAGAAGGACACTTGCACAGAAGTGCAAGTTGAAAAACAAGCCGAAAAGCAACTTGAAGAACAACCCGACGCTGGTACATCTGCACAACCAGCAAAACGTAGGAAGTCGGCACGGCTTGCTGGGATACGAGTAGAGCTAAAGAAACCCTGGGCTCGTACGAGCCAAGCAATAGAAATCATAAACGAGCAATCGGCAGAGACAGATACAAAAGAAGAAAGTAACGATGACGTAGAACAGTCCACAAGGACAGAGGTGGAAGAAGAAAACAACAGAGAAGCAGAGCAGTCCGACGAAGAGGAAACAAAAATAGAAGGAGAAGAAGAACAGGATGAAGAAGAAGGAGACGAGATGGAAGAAATTGAGCGGCCCGAACAGGAGGAAGAAATGGCACAGCAGGGGGGAAGCCCAATATAGAACCCGATAGGGGAAGACGAATTGGCCAATATTCTGGCCAATATGGGCGAGTATGGCCAACCCCTGAGTCCATCCGACCTCCAGACTAGAGAAGAAACCCAGGAAAAAGATGCACCCAAGGAAGTGCATGTGGAAGAAGCAGAAATAGAAATTTCACCCATCCATGATGAGAAGAAAATAGAAGACATCAGATAGGAACAACCCGTTCTCGATCAGAAGGCACCAGAGGAGAATCCGGAGGAAAAAAGGGTAGAGGAAGAATTGGCCCAGGAAATAGCAGAGCCAAGAAAGGTTCTTACCCCGGATCGGCCTCTTCAAGAAGAAAATCCGGAAATTAGTCACACTCCAACCCGCGGCAAACATTCAGCTATTGTTTCTGAGAAGTTGAGAGAAATAAGAGAATTGCAAAAAGAAAAAGGGACACTATTAAACGTGATAGTCAGGCTTCGCCAGCAGATCAGGCTTCTAAAAGCAAGACAAAGGGGGGTAAGGTCCTCAGCAAGAAAAGGTTCGGCCACACCAATAAGACCCCGTAAGAATAAGAGGCGCAGAGACGGGAGCCGTTCCACTACCCAAAACCCTGACAGAAGCCAAACTGCTGTTCCTAATGAAGCAGAAAGACAAACTGCTGTTCCAATTGAAGCAGAAGAACAGACTGCTGTTCCATTTGAAAAGGAACAGCAGCGGACTGGAGTTCGCGTTAAAATTGAAACAGATAATAAAGTGGTTCAGACGGAGGCACCACCTTCGGGAGTAATAAGGGTTATGAATTCCAAGCAGCGTAATAAGAAAGTTCAAGTAAAACTCCCAGCCTCCACAGATGCATGGAAAAAGGACCCAAAAACAAGAACCCTTCACCATCATTTGAGGCAAGCCTAGCAAGAAGCAGAAAGGCTCAGGGAACAAACAGTCCCCCGTGAAAAGTATGAGGAATTACAGCAGCAGTTAAGAAATGTCAACGTGTTAGAAAGCCAAGCCTTCAAAGGATGGCGAAAGGAGCAAGACAAAGTTGCCAAGGTAACCTGTAGATTAGATGTAGTTATTAAACAAATGGATACCTTGTGTGCTCTGTACAATGATGCTTTAGCATGTAGGGCCCCTGCCAAAAATTATGCCCTATTTCTAATGGAAAGATACTTGCAATTGAAAATTAAGGCCGTTAGGGCAGGTGCTCCTATAGAAATTAATACTATAGATGATTTTATAAACTGTTGTAAGCATTATGGGGTAAAGGTACAAAGGTTATTGTGTGAATTGTATCTGCATAACCTTGTACTAGAACAATAAACTGAGCTAAACCCTGGCCCTTTTGTTGGAGACATTCAATTACAAGCATTCATTTCATTTGCAGTCAATCAAATTAAATGGCTCAAAGCCTACAATGCATTTCAGAGACAAGAAAGCGAATTAGACCTAT
Source organism: Pinus taeda (assembly GCA_000404065.3). Lineage (NCBI taxonomy): Eukaryota > Viridiplantae > Streptophyta > Pinopsida > Pinales > Pinaceae > Pinus > Pinus taeda. Next base: position 125,992 of record APFE030175647.1, read on the forward strand.
GGGTAAGAGCTGAACCTAGAGACCCAGAGTAGTTATGGAGAAGTCATAGAAATCTTATGAGGACTCCGGGGGTGATTGAAGCACTAGGACCCATGCATGAATCACTCATTCGGCAAGGGGTTGAGTTCTTTGCTTCTATCAAAGACCCTGCCATTGAAGTAGCCAAATTTCGATATCGAGTGTCTAATCCGAACATTCAGCTCAGAGAGCCATTTAAGTATGAAAATTTCAAGCTTGCTGCTAACCGATTCCCCCTCTATGGTGAAATTATTTTGAGGGCAGGGCCATCCTGGTTAGGATATAGGTTCAGGAGTCCAATCATTTGGCATCCTGTGCCTGGATACCAAGCCCTGTATGAGATGCCCGAGGGCCAGACAAGCCATTTCTTTGATCATCTAGTTTCGCATCATGGGTGTAGACCTCCACACGAGATTCCATCTCCAGCCTACTCCCTCACTGATCTGCATGTCAACTATAATGTTTTCATGAAGCCATGAAAAAGGGTAAGCTGGGGGTGTGTGGAGTGCCAAGGAAGGTACCTTTTGATGGTCATTTTGGTATCTTTTCATGAAAACTCAAAAGCCTTTTTGCATGGGAAACTTAGATAATAATAAGAACTTATAACAAAATACGAGAAATTAATAAGAAGCACTGATAGACGTCGTTTCTATGTGCAGGAAGGTGAAGAAGCGAAAGGTGGCCATCCAAAAGGTAAAGATAAAGACAAGCTAACTGCTGTCCCTATGATGGGAGACCAGAAGCGAACTAGATCGACACGGATCAGCCCAAAACAGGACGCGGAGATACCAGTGCGAAACAGAAGAAGGAAGAAGTAACGCAGCATTAATGATTCTGCGTATCCCTCAGGATCTTATATCCTGAGGGATCACTATTTTAACCTATTTCTGTATCTAGATTTCTCCACCGTCCCTCTTATAAAAAGGGATAGCATTGTTGGTTACGGGGGAATTTCAGGTTAATTTCTGGGAAGTGTGTAATTTCTTTGAAGAAAGATCTGGACTATGATCTTTATGTTCTATTGAAGACTTAAGTTCCTGTACTTTTATTGCATGCTTTAATACAGACTTGTTCACTTTTTATCTTTGAGCCTGGATTCATCTTAAGCGGTGTGCCCCTGGAGGCTAAGGGCCTGACCCTGGAGGACACTTGCTCTTGTATTATTACGCGTGGTTTCCGTGTGGTTTGTTCATAAAAGTAATCTGGTAATCTGCTATGTTTTGAAAATATTTCATTACATGCTCTGTTGTGATTAAGTTATTTCGTGTTCTTGAACTTTATATCGATGCTATGTTATTTTACCAACTCTTTAAGTATTGATTAACTCTTATAGGACACTGTTACTTTATTACATAATTCTTCACGATTGTATCTTACATTATAACAAGTCATATGGAAAAGTCTGTTTCCCATGGTTATTGAATGTGACTATTCATTATTATGAGATGCAGTCGTATGTGTTTTAATAGAAGTAGATTAAGTATGGTGTGTTTCTAAGATTCTATAGTAGTGTTATATCATATAAGATTGAGAGATTGATGTTTTTATTGACATGATTAAATAGACTTGCAGTTTAAAGGACTTGGTTATTGTTTATTTCAATTGCTGTTCCATTTACTTGCTGTTCCATTTATTCATTGTTCCATTTCCATATTGCTAATTTTCTGTTTCTTGAGGACAGACTTACGCTGTAGTGGACCCCAGCATCTGCTACCTGGTCCCCAGACCTCCGATCTGCTGCCATCAGCTATGAAAGAGATGTGTTATTGTTACCAAGCCCTTAGCTGATGTGTTGTTCCAGTTCATTATCATTTCTTTTATCTGCTGTTTCATTTCTAATCATTAAGAACGATCCCAGGCTGTAGCGAGCCCAACATCTGCTATTCGGCTCCCAGACCTCTGATCTATTCTCATCAGTTATGAAAAGGATGGGCTATTGCTGCCGAACCTTTGGCTGATGCAATACTTGGTGTGATTTGGTCTTTTGAAGTAGTTAAGTTGTAGGTTTGCATTACTTTACTTGCATAACTTTCGAATAGCTGTACTACAAGCATTACTCTGGCAAATGCTAGCCTCAGACTGAGACACCCTTTGAAATAACCAGACGATCCCGGATTGACATATTAATGTAAGGTAACTAGAGGTGAAAGAGACCCTTGTTATAGCTCTACAATAGTCTCGGGTGACAAGGTGAAATTCACTCCGGAAAGGTTTACATGACCATCCTGTAAATGTAGAACAAATAAATGGACTAGTTCCTGATGATGTTGAGTTTGTGAGATCATCTCACAGTATTGAAAACATGATTCATGCCGAAAACAATCCATTGCAAGTCGGAAAGCTTGCAATTGAGCCAAAGAAGTAGGCTCCTCCCTGACATGCTGACCACTTTTTCCACCTTTGCGATACCTCCGTGGCACATTTGGCACATTTATCTTCGGTGTAGAATCACTATCATACTCCTGCTCATAGACTGACTCGGTCTCTGACATGTCTTTTAAAACAAGATAGCTGGAATATATATGCCGATGTATAAACTGTGTGCACAATTGCCTGTAAACTATTTGTAAATTGTTCTTTTGCTCTAAAAAAATGTTGTGACCAAGGGGACACAAATGCACAAGGGAATATTAGGAAAGGGGAAACATTAGGGAATTAGGGAATTTGGAAATAAAAACAAGGGACTTAGAGAAGGGAAGGGAAATGAAAATCTTGGATTTTAGGGTTTTGGGATGTTAGGTAAGGATAATTGTTTTTTAGTAGAGGTGAGGGACTAGGATTTGAGGGATTATAGTGTAGGATTAAAGAGGGAATTATTGGGGAAAAATAATGGTGAATTTGGGAATGGGAAATAAAGGGAAATGGGGAAAAAATTATAACCTTGGTTACACTTTGTTTTTGAAACCCTACAGGAATTTTTTGCATTCAAACCCTACAACAATTTCATTGACAAAGGAGGGCTTTCCACTTGGATTTCTAAGGCAACATATGATGAACCCATCACATTAACCTTTGAAAAATCAAGCAAAAGTGGTGGATGTGAGCCTACCTGCAAATTTTTGCGGAGAGGAGGCGAGTTGATGCGCTCCCAAACAAATTTCGGGCTTAAAAGCCAGTGCGTTGCGCGCCTCACCCAACGCGCCGCGCGCCTCTGATGCACTGCACGCGTGCATTTTTACACTGTAGTTTTGTGCTTGATGCGCCGCGCACCCCTGATGTGCCGCGCGCCTCACCCAAAACGCCGAGCACCTCACCCAACACTCCGCACGCCAAGAAACAACTCCAACTTCCTCACAAATTCAAAAATTCGCTTTGAAATGATGTTCTTCACTCTTGGCATGCAAAATGAGTTGACAATGTAGTGAAATATCTTTATAAAGACTCCCTTTTGATTTTTTCTTGGTCCATGACCCATTTTTTAATGTTTTGTCGTTGACACATTTTCAGGATTAATAGACTTCTGACCTTTTTGGTTTCCTCCTTAAATTTGGTTGAAATAATGATTTTCTTTGACAATTTTTTGCAGGGATAACTGTGATATGATTGGCAAGGTAGACCAAGGCTGCGCTTGGACGATTCAAGAACTGAAATTTTTGAAGATTTTTTACAAAAATGAGATGACGACTTATCTTCAAAAACTGAGATGACGACTTATCTTCAAAACAGAGTTTTGAAGAGAAGTCCTAATTTATCTGTATAATGATGAAAATTATTGAAGTAACCGCCTGTCGAGGACATCCCTCTGGCCTGCTGGTCTTCTTAGACTTTGCAAAACAAGATTAACTCAACCCTAGACCTAATGACCAAGAACCATTGTTATGACCTAGAAATTTGAAACAGGACTGTACATGACCTTTGAAAACTTGTTTTTATGAATAGACCTGAACCAGCAGTGCCAAGCATGAGGGGAATGAGTAACACAAACAACTCCGTCAAATTTATGGCATGCCTAACGAAATGCAACTGACAGAAACTAATGGGAAACCTAAACATGAAATGCAAAAAAGATCTTTGATCTCTGACGGAGGGATAGCTAGACCGACTCTAACAGTTTCATCCCCTGTGTCTGACCCCAAATCTTTTTGAATAGCTACAACAATCTTCTTCTTTTTTCTATCGTACTGCTTGGGTTTCAACTCTGGATGCAGAATCCAACATTGTTCATCATCATGCCCATCCTTCTTGTAGTGAGTGCATGAAGGTTTGGTTTTTTGTACAACATTTGCCTTCCTCTCTTTCAACTTTTTGTTTCTCTTTTCCTTGTTCTTGCTTGCAGTGGGTTTTGATGATCCCCCAACTTCTGGGTTCACATTCTTGCCTCTCGCCTCTAGATGTGTAGCCTGAATAAACACCTCATCTATGCTAGTGGGATTAAACATGAGAATGGTATGTCGCAAATAACTATGTAGACCACCTATATACTTTAGAAAAGTTTTAGGTGAGTCTAAAGAAATGCCTAGAATCAAAGATCTTTTTCTAAATTCTTGGGTGTAACTTTGTACACTTTTCCCTTTCAATTGGCGAAGGGTTTGCCAACTCATCATAGCCTGCTGCATATAAGCTAGTGGATAGACTTGTTTCTTAATTGCTTTTACACAAAAAATTGTCACCATGAATTTCTTTAGTTTGTGTGAGTCCATAAACACTCATACATACCTCCTTTGCAAGTCTTAACCCTCAGCTCTTCATGTAAAACCTTTAAAATGGGAGAAAGACCTTAAAAATATCTCAAATCCTGGTTTCACACTTTCTCCTAGCATTTCCTGCAGTGCTGCACCCAATGGTCATGTTTCCTACGAACCTGACCGCTCTGTCTATTGAGTAATGGGTGCGAACCCCTGTAAAAGTTAAAAAGGCATGAGTTCATTCTTAAAAACTCATCTTGGGTCACTTCTGGACGCTTCTAGAAGGGATATTACGCTGGCAAGTCCGCTCCACCTTGGTTCATCCATTCCATAACTAAGGGAGCTAACTCCATGATATGAGGTGCTTATCCCATTGAAGGAGGAACTAATCCCTTCAATGGTGGACCTGCAACTTCCTCCATTTGCACTATAAATTTAGGCATTGGGCT
>APFE030175649.1:3360-19171 GCA_000404065.3 Pinus taeda
AGCATTTATTTTGTTAATCCAGGTAGGTAAACTGTGAGGTGAAACACAATATGTTTAAACTGGTTTTTAACTACTTTTCCATGCAAAATCAAGCATAAAGCAAGTACAGGTAGATCCTAGAGTTGATTTCAACTTACAATTATTTTCAAAATCCTAAATTCAATCTTGACTTTGTTGACACAAGATTGCAGATTCAGAAATATATATCACACTCTCTCACCAGATACTCTTTCTGAATTAATTATTGGTCAAACTTGATTAAGAATGTGATGAAAAAGAATCTAAATGAAATCAGTGGTCTGAGTTTACAAACACATTCAGTCAAATATAGTAACAATGCTTTTATTCTAAAATGAAAATTGATTCAATTTTTGAATTGCTTTCTTAGGCATAATAAATCTAATTATTCTAGTGATTTAAAATCAAAAGAACAATGGATGCAAACTAAAGAAATTAATCTAACTAAATTCCATTCCCTAATTATGATCTACTATTGAACTAAATTGCTACAAGAAAACAGAGCAGTGTTACATAAATTTTGTGGAGTCGTGTGTGATTACATGATAACTACATGAAATTCAGTAAGTATTAGAAGAATTCCTGTGTGATTATAGGATCACTATAGGATATTCGGTAGGTATTACGAGAATTCTTGTGGGATTATAGGATCACTACAGGAAATTTAGTAATTATTAAGGGAATTACTATGTGATTTTAGGATCACTACAAGAAGTTACAGCAAACGATTACAGGAAACTCTGCATAATTATAGGAAAAAATAGGATATTTAAATATATAACAAACACAATGCACAAAAACCATATAAAAACTTAATAAAAATTCATAACAAAGAATATGCAAACATATTAGGGGGGCATCCTCGTCTATGTTTCTAATGATACATTCAGAAACTACAGGAACTCATTCACCATATCACAAAAGTACTCTTTATATCAATGAAAACCAGTAGCTTAACACCCAAGCATTACTTGCTCAAAAAATAATATTTGCAACATATATGTTTCTATATTTTTTTATCTCTCTAACTTGTATCTTCCTTTTACATCCACCTTTATACAAAAATACCAATGTTTAACTGAGTTTCCCAAAACCAGGTTCAATTTAGCATTTCATACTAAAAGCAAAGTGATATACAAGAAATATGACAATACTTGCATAATATCCTCAATTCTCCATGATTCATATATTGTCTTCAAGGTTCAGTTGACCAATCTCTAGCTATTGGAGAAAGATTGAGGTAGTTTTGCAAAACTTCTTGCAAGATTTGCTAAACTGATATGCCTTGTTGTCCATCCTTTGACTTCTGGATTATGAGCAATTATGAAGAGGTTGAAAGAGTGATTTTCCATTAGATTACCATGTGGATAAATTTCCAAGTGTCGGCATCATCTTTGTTGATGTGGTCCTCCTCAAATTTCGAACAGATTATAGGGATTTTGTTGGTTAAATTCATATGATTATAGGAATGCATGTAATTAACTATTTGACACATTAGTACAATAGAGTAAATGCACTTTATACATATTTATAAATTAAAAGAAATATAATTCCACAAAAATATTTTACCTTTAATTCTATCCTTTTTATGCCATTTCTTCAACAAAATTGATAAAAAGGACATTGAATGAAGGTTCAAAATGGAGGATAACAAGGTAAAAATGAGGTGACCATGAATATCGAAAATAGACTCAACATGTATATACATGGGCATGCAAACCCCCAAAATAACCTCGGCTCACCAACCTAAATATCTTTATACATACATTTACATCATCATAACTGGGTAAGGGTATTATAAGACCCTTCACATATGTCTAACACTTTATATAACATGTGATGCATAACCACTATGCTTATATCATTTATGTCAAAATACATGTGCTTTCAAACAACCTCAAATGATATAATATTTTTCTATTGAGATCCTGCCTACTTTAGTTTATGGAAAACATAAGAGATGTTAGGCTTAGCAATAATTTTATAGGTTATCAATAACAAGTGAGTCATATATGAGTCAACACTTCCTAGTAGGGTTCGGTTTCTTGGATTGGAGCAATTTATTCACTCATATTTGTGGGCTAAGTATGATGGGGCTCAAGGCATCCCTATGGTAGCTCAAGACATTTTCATTATACCCAAGGATGAGGGAGGTCTGGGGTTGATTGATATTGTGCCTTAGCATTTACGTCTCTTAGTTGCCAAATGGGTGGCTCAATTTCTAGAGGGATGCTCTCCTTGGCAAGGATTATTGAGGCATTGTCTTATCATGACACAACACATTGGCATGATCAAGGGATCTTTCAATTTGTTTTAAATAGTCCTGGCTTTTTGATAGCTTCCATGGCTTGGGGTCCTTTATTATTAAAGGTATATGGGTATCATGGAGGAAGGTATTTGGCTTGGTGTGGTTGTAAATGTTGGGTAGTTGGGTGGATGGGGTTTAGCTAGAAGATTGATTTGGAGTTGGAAGGTGTAGTGTACGTATGTTGTATATATCCCCTATTTTCAGAGGTGATTATTAAGCAAGAAGAATGTTTTTTATTGGATGGATTTGTGCGATGCTAGTGCTCACTCCTAGGAGGACTAATGATCCATTTCTTGTAAGTTTTAATTGCCTTACTATGAACCAACATACTATTATGGAGATTTTTTATCTTATTGTGCAAGAGGCCTTGTTCAAAGTGAATATATACATGTTTGGTGCTTTTGGTGGATCGAGAGTGTAGCTTAAAGTGTCCCTTGGTCTAATATGATTCTCAGAGGTTGTATTTTTTTCTTCATTAATGGCATTAGCTTTGTATTGATCTTAATACACGATGAGTGTCCACTAATGTGGAGATATGGTGGATCAAGAGATTGTGGAACTTGTGGTTGATTCAAGTCAATTATAAACTTCAGGTGTTTATGTGGCTAGTGATTTACTACAACCTTCTTACCAAGGCTTGATTGTTAAAAACTAGTCTCTGAGTTGGGCTTTGTCCGTTCTATCTCAAATTGGAAGCAGTTAATCACCTCCTTTAGGATTGTTCTTTTTCCAAATTATATTTGGAGTTTGTTTATTTTGAGCATGTAGCCATTTTTCAAGGGAGGTTTCATTTGAGAGTGGTGTTCCTTAGTGATTCTAGAACTTTGTTCCACTCCTCTCTTAGTGGTATATAACAATACTTGAGGCTTCTAGCCTTGTTTTTTCTTTGGAAACTTTGATGCAAACATGTTTTTGAGAAAAAAAGTTAGCTTTTGATTTGCATTTTGTCAATTATTGAAATATGTGTGTGCACTTGTTAGATAAAGACTTTTTATTAATAAAAAAACAAAGGGGTTGAATACAAATCCCTATTAAAAAATAAGTGTTGTTTTATTTATTTTTTGAAAAATAAATATAAATACCATTACATGAATTGTCATGCTTTATTACTTTTTATTTGTTGTAAATATTTTTTTGTTTTTTTTTTAATATAAAAAATTCTTTGGTAAAAAAATTTACGATAACAGATTAAGCCTTTATTAAGTTTTTTTTCCAAATAACTGAAAAGAAAAGAGGATGGGATAAAATAATACTTCACAACATAGTTAAATGAAAATGTTAATATTAATAGTTCACTCTTTCTATGGGCTTAATGGACAACTTGGATTATATTGTTTGAGACTAACACAACCACAATAAACGTGAATGATATATGTCAATCGACGCCACTTTTCATCTTGAAAAACGTGATGGCATTGATCAGTCTATATCAACCACTTTTAATGTGGTTTTGTTAGTAAACCATGGTTGACTATGATTAAACATGTTGAAGTTATGATTGATTACGATTTATTATGGTCAACATGTGGTTGATTGTGGGTTACCATGGTTGTCCATGGTTAACCATAGTTGATTATGGCTAACAATGAAAGATTATGATTTCCTATGAAATATTTTGATTGATTATAAAATATCATGATTGACCATGATAGATTATGATTGATCATTGTTAACTATGGTTTACTTTGGCTTACTATGGTTGACTATGATTAAATGCGCTCAAGTTATGGTCGATGAGGGCTTGTTATGGTCAACATATGGTTGAATATGGGTGACCATGGTTTTCCATGTTTAGTTATAATTAACTATGAAAAATTATGACTTACCATGATTGAACATGGTTGACCATGTTTGACCATATTAAAAAATGGATGACCGTGTCAACCCTTGGTCAACCATTTTTTACAATAGTTAACCATGTTGCATATGGTCAACCATGGTGGTCCACGTCTAACTATAATTGACTATGAAAGATTATGATTGACCGTGGTTGATCATGTTACCTATGGTATACCATGGTTGACCATGTCGAATATGGTCTACCATGGATGTCCATGTTTGACCATGATGGACCATTGTTGGCTATGTTTGACCATGGTTGTTCATATTAGACCATAATCAACTATCATAGATTATGGTTGACCACATTAACTATGGTTTGTCATGGTAAACTATGTTTGACTATTTTAATTATGTTGATGAAGGTTGGCCATGTTGAGCATGGTTGACAATGGGTCAACCATTTTTACTATGGTTGACCATGCTTGACAATGGTTGTGTATCTTCTTTATGGTTCACTATGGTTAACCATGCTTGACCGTTGCAAAGCATGTTTTCCATGGTTAACAATGACTAGACTTTGTTAATCACATGTGATGTTGGGATATGTTTGACTCATTGCATTGTTGGACAATAAGTTGACCATGGTTTACCATAATTGGTTAGGGACAACCATGGTTTCCCATGTTTTTTATGACTCACTATGGTTTACTATGATTAATGATGAATGACCATTAAAACATATTTGGTCATGGTTGGACTATGTGCGTCATGTTGTGATATTAAAACATGTTTGACTCATTTATGTGTTGGGATATGTTTTCCATATTCCTCCATAGGGTTGTGTTCATCATATTTTGATGGTGGGATATGTTTGTCACATTGAGAAAGTAGATTATGTTTGACCCATTATGATGTTAGGTTATGTTTGGCACATTATGATATTGGGAAAAGTTTGTCACATTACTACGTGGAGATGTGTTTGTCACAAATGAAGTTGAGCAAAGGTTGTCATAGTGGAACATTAGGATATGTTTGTCACATTGTAAATTTAACAATGTTTGTCGTATTGTCTTAGTGGCATATATCAACATCTTTTATTAATATGTTTGAGCAATGTTCATTGTGTTTTGACATCATAATTTTCACATTCGTTGGGTAATGTTTCTCACATTTTCATGTTGGTCAATGTTTGTCGCATGTGACATTGGGTAATATATGACACATTGCAATGTTAGGTTATGTTTGTCACATGGAAACTATAGGTGACAATGGTTAGCCACATTTAACTATAAAGGCCTATGAAATATTATGATTAACCATATTGACTATGGTAGTCCATGGTAGTCCATGGTCAACCATATTTGGCCACGTTAACGATGGATGGCCATGATCAACCATATTTGGCCATGTTAACAATGAATGCCCATGGTCAACCATATTTTGCCATGTTGACAATGGATGACCATGGCCCACCATGTTTGACAATAGGTGACCATGGTTTTCCATGGTCACTATGGTTCACCATGATTGAACATAGTTTATTATTCCCAACTATGAGAAATTATTATTTCTTATGAAATATTATGATTGATTATGAAACATCATGACTAACCATGAAATATTGTGATTGACCATAGTTGATCATGTTGCAAATGGTAAACCACGTTTGACCATGTTGAATATGGTGGACCATGTTTGACCATGGTGGTCCACATTTAACTATAATTTACTATGAAAGATTATGATGCACTATATTTAACCATATTACTTATGTCAGACCATGATTAACTATGGTTGACCATGTTGATAATACATAACCATGGTTTGATCATTTTGAATACGGTCAATCATTTTTTAACATGGAGGTCCATTTTTTTACCATGTTTGACCATGTTTTTTAATGATAAATCATAGTTGACTATTATAGATTATGATTGACCATGTTAACTATGTTTGGCCATGAATGACCATGGTTGACCATGATTGACTATGTTTGACCATGGTTTAACCATGTTTGATGATGGTTGTCCATGCTCTATAGTTGACTATGGTTGACTATGGTTGACCATGGATGACTACATGTTTGACCATTCTTGAGAATGTTTGCACATGGTTAACCATGATAAGACTATGTCATCACATTATGACATTGGGCTATGTTCAACTTATTGCATTGTTGAAGACTCTATTAACTATGGTTAACCATAATTGGCCAAGGAAGACCATGGTTGGCCACAATTAGCCATGTTATTTATGACTTACTATAGTTTATTGTGATTAATGATTGACCAGCATGGTTGATTGTGGTTGGACCACGTGTCACATTGCGACATTAACACACATTTGACTCATCTATATTGGGTTGTGTTTGTCACATTGCTCCATTGGGTTATGTTCATCAAATTGTGGTTGGGCTATGTTTGTAACATTGAGACATTATTAGGTTTAAACCATCGCGATGTTGGGTTATGTTTGGCACATTACAACATCAGGTAAAGTTTCTCACATTTTGACATTGGGATATGTTTGTCACAAATGACATCAAAAGTTTGTCACATTGCGACATTAGGATATGTTTGTCATAATGTAGCATTGAACAATGTTTTTCATATTGCAATAGTGTCATTTATTGATCCATAATTATGCACGAATGCAACAAAATACATATATACACATAAACACAAAGATGTAGCAGAAATAAAACTTCATTTCATTAATATCAAAGAACTGACATATGCTTACATACAAAAATGGAAAGAAATTATCTCGAGCGATGGTAGCTTATATCTGAGAAGAGATGTGACAGCTACATGCCTCTGAACTATGTTACAATAAGGCTCAAATGCATATTTATTATTGAGAAATAATGGAAAACCCTAAACATCCAAAAACCTAACCCTAGGAGATGAAGCACCAAAACTATGGGCCCTGTTCGGGTAAGTTGGTACATCAACTTTATGGGGTCTTAACTTTGGCATACAATCTTCGTTTGATGCTCACAATACCTCGTTAGAAATATATATCCAAGGAATACAAATTTCAACTATAAACATTAATTAATGGGCCATGTTTCCTCGTTTTCCAAAAAAAAAACATCGTTTAGGGCCTCAAAACGTCTACAGAAGTTCAAGGCCCGTAACACTGCCAAAATTGTAAATTGTGCTACAATTAAGGAAACTGAAAAACTGAAATAAACAATGGTGGGGGTCCAAGTGGAATAGGAGGGTGGCCACCAATATCCACCTCGATCAGTCCTCCCCCCTTAGGAAGCAATGGTCCCCATTGCATTGAGGGCCTCCGTGACATGGGGAAACTTTTGTTGAACTTGGTCCCTAGTGAGCCACTTGCCTTAGTGGAGGAGTTGGCGAGCTTTAACAATCTGATATATTTGGATCTTCTGTTGGTGAGTATTTGTGATCTGTGTGTCCATGATTCAATCAGTTGTGGCCTATTCCATGCATTCTTGGTTTAAATTTGTTGGTTTGAGTTGTTCTACAATGTCTTATGTGTCCAGTAATGGTGGAAAGTATGGTGGAAGTCAATCCACATTGAACACTACATGTAGGCCAAGGAATGGTGGAATGTTGAGCTCAGAATAATTGTCCCCTACAGCCTTAGTGATAGTGTAAGGCCCATATTGGAGCAAGTGAAGCTTGCGGTGCAGCCTAGCGAGGCGTTCCTTCTGCAAATGTAACCAAACTTTGTCACCCACCTAGAACTTGTGTGGCACCTGATATTGGTCATGGCATTACTTGTACTTAGCATTGGCTCTGTCCAATATGTCAAGGATCGGCTAGCGGATGTCCTGAATGTGCTCAATGCAGTTGTTAGCCTTGTAAACTTCGGACTGGACATAAGTTGAATCTACCTGAGTATTTTCAAATGATATGGCCACATCAATGGGACATCGTGGCTGGAATCGCAACCCCACCTGAAAGGGGATGTGGTCATTTCAGCTATGGAGATCTCTATTGTAGTTGTGTTGGATATAGGGGATGCTTTAATCCCATGTGTCTGGATGCTTTGAATTGTACATGCGCGGAATTTGCATGATCATCTTGTTGACAACCTCTGTTTGGCCATCAGTTTGGGGTGCAAAACTTGTCACCTTAGTGAGCTTGGTAACCAACATTGACTAGAGACTCAACCGAAGTGTACTTAGGAACCTGTTGTCTCGATCTGAAATAATGGACTGTGGGATCCCAAAGTGTATCCACACTCGTTAAAATAAGAGCTTAGTAGTGGCTTCTATTGTGATACTCTTCTAGCAGGCTGCCAGAATGGCCATCTTAGAGAATTTGTTGACTACTATGAAAACATAGTCGTTGCCATGCTTTAGAAGGTTCGGCCAATAAAAATAATTTTGCAATAGAGCCACTATTTTCTCTAGCTCCAAATGTCCAACGACCCGACTGTAGTGCACCTCTAAAATCATCTTGGCACGCTAACTTGAAGAAACGCAAAGGTGTCCCAGGTAGCATAACAGTGCATCCTAGAGGTGAAAATTTGGAACTTGTTTTCCTTCTAGGAGCGTATTATATGTGTTGTCAAATTTTGGATCATTTTTATAAAGATGTGGCCACCCCACAATCTCATGCCCACGAGAGTCAAACATAGTGGTCAGCGCCATGACCGGTGGTCAGCTGAGGCAGTCGCAACATTGTTTGTGTTGACCTTCTTATACTTAATGTTCAAATGGAACTCCTGTGGGTATGTGGATCATTTCTGATGGCGGTCATTCTGCAACTTCCCCTATGTATGTATGAACTGCAAGGGTTGGTGGTCTGTGGGGATGGTCGTTTCCTTCCCCATAATGTAATGCTTCCATTGTCGGAAAGCCTACACAATGGAATACATCTCTTTGTCATAGGTGGGATACTTTCGAATATGCCACTGGATGCCCCTGCTGAGTAATAAATGCACCAATAACATAGTCAAAGGCATCTATCTCGATCTCAAATGGTTATTGCAGGTTTGGTAATGTGAGCATTGGCGCAGAGCAGAGGCGATGCTTCAAATCAGCTTGGGATTCATACCAGAAGAACTTTTCTTTCAATCCTCCCATGGTGACTTGAATCAAAGGCCAAGTGATATGAGAGAACCCCAACACAAACTTATGGTAAAATTTGGCAAGACCCCGAAAGTTACAGAGCTCTGTTAGAGTGGTTAGGGCTAGCCAATCCCAAATGACTTGTATCTTAGTTGGGTCTACATGCACACCCCACTCATCAATGATGTACCCCAAATATTGAACCTGGGTCAGACCAAAAGTGCATTTCTCTAAATTGGCACATAGCTTGTGTTGCCACAAGGTTTGGAGGACCTGTCGAATATGGTGGAGGTGTTCTTCCCAACTCTGGTTGAAGATCATAATGTCATCCAAATACACCCCCATGAACGAGTTAGTGAAGGGTCGCAAGATGTCATCTATTAGCCTCATGAAGGTTGTGGGGGCATTCGTCAACCCAAAAGGCATGAAAAACCATTCAAAAAGGCCCTCCTTGGATTAGAAGGCAGCCTTCCACATATCAAAGGGTTTGATCAGTACTCAATGATAACCGCACTATAAGTCAATCTTGCTGAAATATTTGGCCCCCTTGAGTTGGTCCAGAAGATCATCCATCTGTGAGATTAGATACCTATTCTAGACAATGATCTTGTTTAGTGCCTGAAAGTCAATACAAAGTCTCCAAGTTTTGTCCATATTCTATACCAACACAATCGAGCTCCCACGGGGTGATGAACTTGGCCTGATGGGGCCTTTCTGCAACAACTCTTGAATCTACCTCTTGATTTCATCGTTCTCCATAACAAAGTTTCAATAGATCAGCACATTGGGTAGTGGTGTGTCTGGGGTCAAATCGATGGAGTGCTTGACATGACAGTGTAGAGGTACCCTTATGGGTGAGGAGAAGATGTCCTTGTAATCCTCCACAACCTTGTCCATATGTTTTTGTCATACAGAGGAACCTTGTCTGGAGGTCATGGCCACAATATTATTCTTATCTTGAGGGTGAATCATAAGGAAAACAAATTTTTCGGTCTAAGAAATTATCTTATTACATTGCTTCGCAGTGATCAAAGAAATGGCGGTAGGCAGTGCTACCTCCGGTATCATATACAACTTATTACCCAAATTAATAATAACAGTGTGAGGCCTAGACTCATACACAGCATGTCGCTTCCACAAGTATGGTTGGCATAATAATACATCACAAACTTCAAGAGGAAAAACATCACACACTACCTCATCTGTGAAGGGCTTAATGTTCAAAGGAAGGTGACACTATTGGTTGACACGAAGATCTCTCCCTTGATGAAGCCACCTGATGGTGTGCAGTTGCAGGTATGGTGTGGTCGGTAAGCCCAATCGCTTCATGACCTCTACTAAATTGAGGTTATTTTGGCTTTCGCTATCGATAATGAACTACAGCGAAGAACCCTTCACCCACATTTGTGAGTGGAAGAGTCGCTCCCCCTCTTCTAGATCTTCGGGCTCATCCTTTTAGATCTTGGTGGTGGAAATGGTGGCACTAGGCTTCGCATCAATAATTTGCTTCCCTTTGGCATTCTCCTTATTGGTTTCAAACTCGTATTCAAAACATGCATCTGATTCAGAAGCCTTTATCTCGACCACCAATGACTGCTTGGCTTAGCACTCACTTGTGTTGTGACTGGGGATCTCATGGAACTCACACCATTTCTCTTTATCCTTATTTGTCTTAGTGGTCTTGTTCTTTGCTTGCAGATTTTGTGGGTTGCCTTGGGTAGCCCCTCCTTGGCTTTGTCCTTTATTTTGTGGTTTGGGGGCACCTTTCCCTTAGTTCAGATTCACAGATCCAAAGTTTCGCTTCTTCTGTTTAAATTTCTACTAGATCTTGACAACATATCGATAGGTGGTGCCAAGGAAGGAGATGTCTAGCAACTCCATCTTGTTTTGGATGTACTTGTGTAGATAGTCGCAGTACTTGATTACCAAATGTCATTCAGAATCCTTGATACCCAGCTTCGTGAGAAGGGTATGGAAAACACTTGTGAACTTCGACACATCTTCATCCCTTCCCTGTCATAGCGTGGTACACTTTATGTATTTATCTTCATATCTCCCGAAAGGGTAATATTGTTCCTTGATGGCGTCTCGGAAAGAGTTCCAAGTGGGTGCAGCTGCAAAAAAAAAAAAAAAAAAAAAAAAAAAAAGGGATTCCCTCTCGTCCTTTTACTCACAGTAGGTTTCCCACTAGTACTTGACATGTGGGGTGGCTTTAAGGAGTGCAAAAGTAATATTTTACCGATTAGAAAAGTCATGAACTGAAAAATATCCTTCCAACAGATTTAAACATCTATCTACAACGTTTGCATCTATCTAGCCTTCAAATATGGGAATGTCAAAGTTAACTTATACCTTAAAAGGAGTGGTGCCTCCAGAGTGGTTATTGGATGAAGATGCATCACTTGTGGGTATCCGCCAAAGGATCTGGGAAAATGTATCTATCATCATGTTCCTTTGTCGCTTGAGGGCTTCCTCGAGTAATATTTTGAAAGGATCTCCTACCCCCTCATCTTTATTTTATTTCGCCATGGGAGTTCATTGGGGTTTGTGAGGCTGGTCTTGCAAAGATTCAACCAGTTTGAGCCCTAACTCCTTATACCCTGACCTCCTTGGGGACATGCCAAGAAAAACAAAGAAAGAGAAGACCACTCTAATGCCATTGATCCAGACTTATGTAGGAATGCAACAAAATATATATATACACATAAACGCAAAGATGCATCAGAAATAAAACTTCATTTCATTAATATCAAAGAACTGAGATATGCTTACATGCACAAATGGAAATAAACTAGCTCGGGATATGGTAGTTTATCTATGAGAAGAGATGTGATGGTTACATGCCTTTGAACTATGTTACAATGGGGCTTGAAGGCCTATTTCTTGTTGAGAAAAAATGGAAAACCGTAAACATCCAAAAACCTAACCCTAGGAGATGAAGCGCCAAAACTATGGGCCCTGTTTGGGTAACTTGGTACATCAACTTCAAGGGGTCATAAATTTGGCATACGATCTCCATTTGAAGTGCATAACACCTCATTAGAAATATTTATTTGAGGACTACAACTTTCGAACGCAAGCATCAATCAAATACTCATGGTTTCTCGTTTTCCCAAAAAAATCATTTAGAGCCTCAAAACAACTCTGAAAGTTCAGGACCCGAAACACTGCCAAAAATAGTAAATTGTTCTATAATTAAGGAAAATGAAAAACTCAAAGAAACAGTGGTGGGGGTCCAAGTGGAATAGGCGGGTGGCTACCAATATCCACCTGGATCATATATCAGCCACTTTTACTAATGTAGTTGAGAAATGTTTGTCATATTGTGACGTCAAACTATGTTTTTCACATTCATTGGGTAATGTTTATCACACTATCATGTTGGGAAATGTTCATCACATTTGACATTGAGTAATATATGACACATTGCAATGTCAGGTCATGTTTGTCACATTGTGACAATAGCCAATTTTTGGCACATCATAATGTTGAAATATGCTAGATTGCAATGTTTGTGAAGGTTTATATTTGAATGTAATGTCAGGATATGTTTGTCACATTACAAAGTTAAATTATGTTCGTCAGCTTCTGACATGGAGTTTAGTTTGACACACTATGACGTCGAGTTATGCTTGTCACATTGTGACATTGGGTATCGTTGTCACATTGGGATGATAGCATATGTGTCTGACATTTTGAAATCGGGAAAAGTTCACCAAATTTCAATATCATAACATGTTTTTCACATTCTTGTTAGGATATTCCGACACATAGGAATAGTTAAGTATAACTTGGTCTAGTATAGAGTTAGGTAAAGTGTTTCTTTACTATGTACATTTGTAACTTACAATCCAACGGTCACGATATGTAGTGATCTGACGGTTCATTCTCTCCTCGGTATTACCGACACTTGATCCGTGGCTTAACACCCGATTGGTCCATGAATTCTATTTAAAGCGCATGGAGGGTCATTTGTAGGTTAACCGTTCACGAGAGAAGCTTATGTAAATTTTCATTCTTTTATTAATAAATTGCCTGAAGTGGCCGCATTGGCTCAGGCCGTGGACTGTTTCCCTCTTTGAGGGTTTTAACAACGTCAAAATACTGGTGTATTGATCTGTGATCTGTTTGTGAGCGGTGTCCTCTGGTGTTCTGTCTGAGGAACTTACCCTGTAAATTCCTACAATTCTCACATTGAGAAAAAGCTTGTTACATTGTGATAATGGCATATAACTACCACTTTTACTAAAGTGGTTGACTAGCCTTCATCACACTATGATATCAAGTAATATTTATCATATTCATTGGGTAATGCTTGTCACATTATGATGTTGTGCGATCATCCATTATGATAATGGGTAATATATGAGACATTATAATGCTAGGTTATGTCTAGCACATTGCAACATTGGGTAATGTTTGTCACATTGTGACATTAAGTTATGCTTGTCATATGACATAGGGTTTTGCTTGAAACCCTAAGACATCGAGTTCTATTTGTCATAATGCTACATTAGGTTATGTTCATCACATTGCAACATCATAATGCTTGATAGATTGCATTGTCATGTTTTTTTTTACACATTGTAATAGTTGGTTATGCTTGTCACATTTCAAGGTTGGTTTATGTTCAAAATATTGTGAAAACAAAGTTTTTACCAAGTTCCTTGGAAAAAAATTCTAACAAACTTTCCCTTTGTTGGGACAATAGGAGCTTTGAACATGAGTGACATATTATATAGAAGGAGACTTTTTGTATGATATGACATGACATCATTAAAACATTTTTTGCATGAGCCAAAAATTTATTTTCAATCTATGAAAAAGTTTTATCTTTAATTATGTATCACACCTAAATATAGCTTGAATTAACTTTGAAATGATGTTGTATATTTATTATAAGGACATTTAAGTACACCACACATGAATGATAGAGTGTGTGCATTTCACTGTGATACACACTATGATCATAATTATAATTAATAGCAAAAAAAATTGTAAATATTATTATTAATAACATATTAATAAATGATTCTCCCACCACGAGTGAGAATAATGGGCCTCTCAAATGAAATGATCGGTTTACATGGCTTAGCTCGACATATGGATGGACAAGTTCCTTCTCTTAGATAGGTGTACCATCAATTTAATATTGAGATTAAGTGAGCATTAACCTCATTTGTGGGTAAGTACAGGAGTAGACATTTAATGATGGAGCGACATCATCACCCTGTAATATTGTCCTTGTGTGAGAGCCATCGCTTTAATGCTCATGCGTTGACTCTTCTATATATTATGCAATGTGTGGTGACGTTGGTATCATTTGTTTGGTCATTGGTGAAACTATGGTAAAAGAAATTCGTAATGTAGATAATTGTTGCAGTTATAATACTCTTGGCCTTCGAACCTATGATAGGAATTCTTTGTTTTTCACCTACATGGAGAGTGGGAGTGGAATTGCATTTGTTGTTAGGAACCTCATTGCCCACCGAATTTCTCTAGTTGCACTGGGCGACCAACCCATCAATTTGATTCTCCATTTAATTATTCTTAACTCGAGGAGTGACTGGTAAAGTCGCGATTGAAAGAATTTGATAGAAATATGGATGGGTGCTCATGCCCCTAACCTTGGTTTTGCTTCTTGGCTCACAAGTTGTGGTCTCTCACTCTATGTTCTCAACCATTTTTACTAGTTCATAGTCAAAATGGTTACCCTGGTTCTAGGGGTTCTCTCATTGTTGACTTCCAAATGTGATCATTCTAACATTTCTCAATCCTGGTCACCTTCCTCCATGTCATACAAGTCGGTCGTAGCAGGGGTGGGTCGTGGCTCGATGATTGGGTGTTGGCAGGCCTTCAGTATCTACAGGCGCAACTAACACTCAAAGCCAGAATGTTGGTCTTTAGTCAATTTCGACGCACTATTGTCTTTCCAAATGCATAGTCGATAGGTTGGTTACCATTCAGTTCAAAAGTGTATATGTATCTCTTTTACTTGTATTTCAATCATGGAATGTAAGAATTGTCACAGTTTAGTAGGGTCTGTCTTACCCCCTCAAAGGCATAGTTTTTGTCATTTGAAATTTCCATATGGTCCTATAGGCAGTCTTTTGTTTTTTAGGACAAATTGGTGAAGCACAACATATGTAACTTGAAGATACTTAACTTGTGTTTTTGGGTTGGTTTCTTGTCTGGGCAACCCTCAACATAAGGCAATCATGCTTGTAAACTTATTTCCCAAAAATATAACGTCGAACTTTAAACAAAACAAAAAACATATTAATAAATGATATCCTAAATTTGGGTGTCCTCTTGAATTTTGATGCCCACTACGCTTCTCATGCCAACACAATCTAATGCATTAATTCAAAATGTTGGGTAGAAATTGTAGGTTTTAACCCCGTACAGAAATTACCTGCATACGAATTCTAAATCACAGGAAAAATAAAAATGCGAGAGCATAACACATAAAACAGATATACACAGAGATTTCCCACTGGATCTCAAAACCGAGACTACCAACTTGATTTTTCATTATATTCCTTTCAATGTTACAATACATATTTATACATGCCGAAGCATCCAATACCATGGACCGAAAACCATCGCGTCCAAAACCATGGACCGAAAACCATAGTAGGTTCGCCCAACCT
>APFE030175651.1:0-52601 GCA_000404065.3 Pinus taeda
AGAGAGGGGAGAGATAGAAGAAGAGAGGGAGGGAGAGAGATAAGAAGAGAGGGGGGGAGAGAGATATGGAGTTTCAGGGGGAGAGAGAGGGAGGAAAGAACTAAGGAATATGAAGATAAAGGTGGAGAGAGAGAGGGAGTGACAAGGGATAGATGGATAGAGAGAGAGGTAGACAAGAGAGGAGGTAAGAGAGAGAATAGGTGGTGATAAAGATAGGGAGAGAAGGGAAAGAGACAGAGAGGGAGGCATAGAGATGGAGGGGGAGCAAAGAGAGAGTGATGGGGGGGGACAGAGGGACTTGAGAGAGAAAGGGAGGGAGACAACTAAGAGAGAGGAGAGAGAGATGAAGCTAGGGGGAGAGAGAGGGAAGGAAGAAGAAAGACATAGAGGGACAATGGTAGAGAGAGAGAGGGTGTGACAAGGGAGCAATGGAGAGAGGATAGATAGAGGGAAGAGAGAGAGGCAGAGAGGAAGAGGGAGGGAGAGATAGATAGATATGGAGAGAGAGTGTGTATGTTT
This sequence comes from Pinus taeda, assembly GCA_000404065.3. Lineage (NCBI taxonomy): Eukaryota > Viridiplantae > Streptophyta > Pinopsida > Pinales > Pinaceae > Pinus > Pinus taeda. Next base: position 520 of record APFE030175651.1, read on the forward strand.
GGGGGGTGAAATAGAGAGAGGGAATAAGAAAGAGACACATAGATACAAATATAGATATTATATAGTATTATATAACCAACCTAGATCCATCTTAACCTAGATCTATCAAGTGGGAAGAAAGAGGTTTTCACATCGAGAGATTGGATCCCTCTTGGTGCTTGATAGATCCAGGTTAAGATGGATCCAGGATGGCTTAATAAGTTTGTAGTTGTATCTGATAAACTAACACTTTTTTTTTTATGGTTGTGTTTCATTTTTTTTTCTTCCATATTTGGTGTATTTATCATAATAATATAATCTAATTTTAATTTAATTTTAAGCCTACCCTTTTTATGAAATGATTTTGTTGTTAGTTTAAAGTGATAGACATTTTATAATTTTGATATTTGAAAAGGAAACACATGATCTTAAATTGGTTGTATTGAAAACATTTAAGTGTAAGAAAGAAACATGCCCTCTTAACTTGGTTGTATTAAAAACATAAGTGTTCTTGTATACTAGGTGGGTGCAAACAAGAGAGAGTATATGGTAAGTGGATTAAATAGTTAAAAACAAATGTTAGTTAAGGAGAAAGTTACAAAAATCTAACAAATAGGCTAGGTTTAGGATATTACTGTTTTGGGACATCTAAAGTTGAAGGTACATCTTCTGGAGGTGTGTCTAAGCCCTTTGGTGTAGAGCACATATTATGGGTATCTTGGACCTTTAGTGTGCATTGGTGGTGTCAACTAGTGGTGGAGAGTCCAACCAATGAGTAGGAAAAGTTTTTCATTTACAAGGTTGGCACCAATCAAGTATTCTCCCTCTCTTCCCAACTCTACGATGAGGAGTGTGCATAATGGACTTATTATCGTAACAAATTGCAAGTATTTGATTATCTTTAAGTTCAAGGGCTTGAAGTGGCTGTCTCAACCTCCAAATATTTAAAGGATTTGTGTGTTTTTCAATTAAAAACTTGTGGTTAAGGAGCTGCAAAAGAGGAAGGCCTTATGGCTATTTCTAAGGGGTTGTAATGAACCTCGTCTTGTGGTAAATATGTAGATATGATGATAATGGTCCTGATCTTAGTCTTGATCTTAGTACATTCACGTATATAATTTAAATATTTTCCTATCACCTTTCATTTTATAAATATGATAAATATTTTGTGGCTATAGTGATGTACATGTTGAAGTTCCACTTGCATGATTATCAGAAACACTTCTCAATTATCCTTGTGTACATGGGGAGGATCATAATTACTTTGTTCCCACAAATATAATAGTGAACAATGTCTAACTAAATCAAAACCCTAACCATTGACCCAATCTCCATTGATGAGGCTTCAACCAATGGCCCTTTGTTAAGGTAACTACTTATAATTATTGATGGCACATTTTTCTAACTGAATGAACCTTGTATTAACTAGGGTGATTTCGATGTGACCTCAATGACTTCAAGGTGAGGGTAATAAAGAAAGTTCAACATATACCATAATAACCTATACATATGTCTTTATATCAGGGGCATTATACACGTATAAGGAACTCTAGTAATGGGGGGGTTAAAGAGAATATAGCTTGACTCATATAGTTGAAAGTGTAAAAATAATTCGACCCAAGACCTCAGAAGAGACTCATAGACACTCACAAACATAATATTTATAGGCCTGGATGAAGTCAATGAGGGCGAGGAGATATTTTGCAGCTTATTAACACACATGAATGGATTTTTCTCCTCCCTCACACCTTGTCGATTCTAGAACAAACATAGGAAGAGGGAAAATGACAAACGAGGAGAAAATGGGAGGCCAAATGGCAGGAAAGGGAAAATCTAGTTAGCTGAGCCCTAACTTACTATAAGGATGGAGTGAGAAGTGGAAAGAGAAGAAAATTTGGGATAAAGAGAATAGGAAGCAAAAGAGAACAGTGAGAGGAGAGTAAGGGAGAAGGAACTGAGAGTGAACACGATGAGGAGAGGGCAATCAAAGGTAAGGAAGTCACTGTGTAAGTACACGAAGGGTGTTGTTGCATGTAGGGTGTCACAGTTGGACATCGTGGGGTTTGCATCACAAAGATAAAAAAATTAATTCTAATGTTAGAGGTAAGCCTACATCATGTTGTTGAACTTTACATTTGACATTTACGACATCAAACTACCACTTCTCTACATCTAATTAACAATCGAGTTCTCGGGTCTAGCCCAATGGGAAAATAACTACCATGAATCTCTTTAGAGAACTACAATTTCTTAAATATCTTATATTCCTATATTTGTTGGTTATTTTTACAATCCAAGATTCATGAAATTTACCGTCATACTTGTGGCTTAGCCACCTTCCAAGTAATGCGATAAAAACACCTAGTAGTATTTTCACACTGAACTCTTTACAATAAACTTAACCCCAATATCTCAGTGAAGAACAAGTAACTAGCTAGACTCTGGAAGGGTTTTTGGATTAACTGTTAGTGAAACTCATTGCGGTTATGCATGCCAATGTGTGTTGAGTGTTAGTGAGTGCTAGGGACACAAAGGGAGCACTAGGTCAAAATGCATGGAAATGAATGAATAAGAGTCTGTGACAGGGAGTCCCAATGAGTTCCAGGTGTGGTAAGAGGGGAGTTGCATGGTATGATATGCAGCCCTAAGTCATTCTAGTGTGCTAGAGTGACATGCCTCCAATATGTGCTAGGTGCCAAGGTGTGCCAAATAGTGATAGGAAGTATTAGGGAGTGTTAGGAAAACAGAAGGGAGCATTAGGTGAAAATAGTGCATGCAAATGAATGATTAAGAGTTTGTGATAGGAAGTGTTAGTGATTTCAGGGTGTGCTAAGGATGGAGTGAGAAGGTATGCTAGCCAGTGCTATGGCATTCTAGAGGCCAAGGAAACATGACAAGATGTGCTAGGTGCTATGGTATGCCAATGAATGCCAAGGAAAAATAAGGGAGCACTAGTTTCAAATGCATGTAAATGAATGAATAAGAGTGCGTGACATGGATTGTCAGTGAATTCTAGGTGTGCTAAGGAGGGAGTGAAAAGGTATGCTAGGTAGTTCTAAGGAATGCTTGAGTTCCAAGGCGATATTCCAAGATGTGCCAAGTCCTAAGGTGTGCCAATGTGTGTCAAGGAGTGCCACGAGAACTAGTTCAAATTGCATGGAAATGAAAGGATAAGAGTGTGTGATAGGGAGTGTAAGCAAGTTCCAATTGTGTTAAGGAGGGAGTAACAAGGGTATATGCTAGGTAGTGCCAAGGCATCATGGAGTGGCAGGGCATGTTAGGCAGTGGTAGGGCCTATTAGGGAGTTGAAAATCATGCCAATGAATGCAGGGGATGATAATGTGTATCATGCAGTGCAAACAAATTGCTATACGTCCCAACTATTATGGCGTGTGAAGATGTAAAATAAGTTGCTTAGTTGTTTTATGGGCATGGTTGGTTGTGAGCGTTGACTTGCTCACATTTTAAGTGGGTTGAGTTAAGATTGGACATGAGAAGCCTAAGATGATTTATATTACATTAGGTGAACAAGGCATGGTCTAGTTGTAGTAAATGTAGCTTCGTAAAGTTGTTGTAGTCAAGGCAGGACTTGGTTGGGTTCCTAAGTCTAAAAGAAAATAAGGGTAGTTATGAGGGCATGATAATTAAGGAGTGCCATGGGATGCCAAGGAATGAAAAGGCATGCTGAGCTATGTCAGATAGTGTCAATGCATGTCAAGGATCGTTTGGGAGTGTCAAAGAATCACAAGGGAGAACTAGGTCAAAGTGCATGGAAATGAATGAATAAGAGATGATGCCAAGGAGTGTTAGTGAAATCTAGGTGTCCCATGGAAGAAGTGTGTTAGGAAAATTTCATATTAGGACTTGTAGGAGGAAATCCTATGATGGTGATAAGAGGATTTGAAAAGCAGTTTGAGACAAAGGGAGACTTTGGTCTGGGCACAACACTATTTTTTCAATGACTTGGTTAGGTTCCCAAGTCACAAAAAAATTAAGGTTATCTATGAGGGTATGGAAGCTAGGGAGTTCCAAGGTGTGCAGGGAATTTCAAGAAGAGCTAACACATGTTAGAGAGTTCCAAGGAATGTTAGGCATGGCAAGGCATGCCAAGTGCTAAGGTGCAAATGTGTGCTAGGTTCTAGGATGTGGTGCCAACACATGCTAGGGATTTCCAAGGAAACACAAGGGAGGACTCATTTCAATTACATGTAAATGAATGAATGTCTGTGTGTGATAGGGAGTGTTAACAAGTTATAGGTGTGCTAAGGAGGGAGTGACAACATATGATAAGCACTGACAATAGGTGATAGACGGCTAGGAAAGCCTACTAAGATGTGACAAGTGCCATGGTGTGCCAATGTGTGCCAAGGAGCGTTAGGGAGTGCTAGGGAAACACAAGGAAGCACTAGGTCATAATGCATGGAAATGAAGGAATAAGAGTGTGTGGCATGGAGTGTCAGTGAGTTCCAAGTGTGTTAAGGAGGATTTACAAGGCATGCTTGGCATTGCTAAGGAATGCTAGAGTTTTATGGTGCCATGCGGCCAAGATGTGTCAACGCATGCAAGGAAGTGTTAGCTAGGAATGCCATGGAAATACAAGGGAGAACTATGTCAAAATGAATGTAAATGAACAAATAAGATTTTGTGATTAGAAATTTCAGTGAGTTCTAGGTGTGCTAAGGACAAATTGACAGGGTATGCTAGGAAGTGTTAATGCATGCTAGAGGCTAGGGCAACATGGCAATATGTCATAGGTGCTAAGGTGTAACAACACATGTCAAGGAGTGATAAGGAGTGCTAGGGAAACACAAGGGAGCACTAGGTAAAAATTCTTGGAAATGAATGGATAAGAGTTTTTGACCAAGAGTGTCAGTGATCTCTAGGCATGCTAAGGTGAGAGTGACAAGGTATACTATGTAGTGTCGAGGAATGCTAGAGTGTTAAGGTAGTAGGTCAAGATGTGTCAGGTGCTAGGGTGAGCTAGGGACTGTTAAGGGGTGTCAGGGAAACATAATGAAGCACTAGGTCAAAAAGCATGGAAATTAATGAATAAGAGTACGTGAGAGGGAGTTTCAATGAGTTTTAGGTGTGTTAAGGAGGGAGTGACAAGGTTATAAGCTAGGAAATGCCAAGGCATGCTAAACTACAAGGGCATGTCAGGAAGTTCCACGATGTTCTAGGGAGTTTCAAACAATGACAAGGAATGTAGGGGATGTCAACACTTGCCACATAGTGCCAAGGCATTCTAAGACATGTAAGATGCTATGGAATGTCAAAATTTAAATTGTGTTGCTTAATTGTTGTAGACCAAGGTTGGATGTAATGATCCTTGTCTTGGTAACTTTTCAAGTGTGATGAGTTGAGATTATACATGAGTACCCTAATATGAGTTACAAGTAGTTCTTAGGTGAAAAAGGCATATATTGAATTTCCATGACACGTGAGAATCTGGGGTTGGCCTTAGAATTTTTTATGCGAACACACTCAAGTGCCACAACACATCTACTATGCAAAATGAAATATTCCATGAAAGAAAAAGTAATGGATTGAATGCATAGAGTTTAGGGTCTTCCACATCTTCATATGTTAATAATTATTATTGTGTTATACAATAACCATTTATATGTCTGATGCAAGACTCCTCTAAATATTTCTGTCCAATAACGACATCTCTATGGTAAAATGTGTACTATAAGAGGTTGCTCTGTCAAAAATAGCAACCAAAAGGGACCTTAATGCACACAAAGATGAAGAATTAAGAATATTTTCATTTATGAGTGCTAATGTGGAGGTATGGGACAAAATTACACAGGCAACGAACCTTTTTGTTCATCCAACCAAGATCTAAAAAGGAGAATGTGTGATTATATATACATGTGTGATAGTATTTGGAGAAATGCAAACCTAACCAACAAATTTGTTGACATTTTGTTGGAGCTGACCTATAATTGTTCCTAAAGTTAATAAACAATTAAAATAGGACTAAATTTTCAATACAAAATATAAAATTGATAGGAACAGGGCCAAATTGTGAAAGTGTAAAAATTGGTATGGTTGAAAGGGACCGGTCCCTTTGAAAAGTCCTAAATGTGGCGATGAAGGTTGAGCCTCATTCTAGAACCCCTTTGCACATCCATCTTAGCAATTGGTGTAGGATGCAACACTTGAGAATAATTTGTGTTGCAGTGATGTCAACACTTATAACGTGACATGGGGTTGGAGTTGGCCTATCAAAGCTCATTGGTCTACCTTGGAGCTTCTCTAGGGTGATGCCTTAGATGCTTTGGAGTATGAGCACATGATTTGATATTTAGTTTGCATTGAAGAAGATTTGGAGGCTAGATACTTCCAAAACCCCCTTTTTCTGATTAGGGAAGCACATGCCACCGAAGAAAGTAACAACAAGTACACATATTTGAAACTCAAATCACATCACTATTTATTACTTTTTGAAACAGGAAATAACTAATGATCTTAAACACTACTATTCACTTTTCCTTTAGTGTAGAAGGTAGAATGAATCTGGAAACATGTACAACAATGTATCAACTTTCTTAACTCCTAATCCTAATGCACATTCCTTGCATTGATAGACAAGATGTTAAAAGCTTGCCTCTACTGAATATGACAAGAGATATGCAAACATGCTTCCCTAGCTAAGGTTGAGAATTAATAAATAGTGAAGTGCTCCTTTTAATTGTGCATGAAAAAACTAAACAAGGAAAAGAGTTTTGCTACTCCAAGCGCCAAAAATGAATCCACTACCTAAGGTAAGTTCTTTGACAAAAACAAGATATTAAGGACTTAGAAACTTTGTTTCTTCCTTCAAGAGAGGTGTATGCCAAATAGAACTATGTTATCTAACGCTATCCTCCAAATTCAATCACCTTTAACATAAATCTTATGCCCAGAAAAAGACAAGAGACTAATATCCAACAAAATTTGCTAACCAGCCACATACCCTTATTCCCTAATAGAGAGATAATATGGGAATGTAAACTAGGGTGGAATCTTTCACCACCAAAATTGGCAAGAGATAGAAGGGGTAAAAAACTATCAAACCTAATGCTCAAGAACAAATGAATTAATCCACACTTGGTGATCCAAAATGAATTCAATCCTTCTTTATTTATATATCTTCTAGAGGGGTTTCATATTCTTAAGTGATTGAGTAAACCTTACTCCAAATCGCAAATTTGGGTATTTTAAGCCCAATTTCCCCAAAAATTGCCCAACAATGGGTATTTAGGGGTTTTTCCCCCTTTATTCAGGATTGTAGCCTATAGGGATGGATAGGATATTACATCCAATTCATCCTCAATTTGTAGAGGATGTTACGTGGCACCTAAGTAAAGAAACAATGCTTTAGTTTAGGAGGTAATAACTAAACACTTATTTATTTCCACACTGGACATACATCTTGCAAAAATGATCATGGGGTACAAATACTACAAAAGGCTTAAATCTTACTAGAATGTCATAGTCCAATAATAAAAACCCTTCCACATGAAACAAGGTCAGTACCACATACTACAAACACAAATGACAAATTCAAAAACAATATACTTATTCAATGAAACAATTATGAATCCTATTAGCACACTTTAAATTGAATAGCTCTTGAGTTTTAGTGTCAATCAAAATTTCTCAAGTTGGATGATAATTAAGTACTGAATGTTGTTTTGGGTCTAATTTGGGGAAAATGAGGAGCTCTTAGTGACAATGGGATGATCAGGTTTTTAGGAAGGGAGCTCTTCTATACTTTTCATCATACAAGACATTCATTCTAGTGGAGGAGATATAGAGAAGCCTTTAATAAGGACCTTTCCTAGATGAATTTGGAGGAAAATCCATTTTCAAAGCTTAAACATAGTTCTAGATTGAAACAAAATTAGTCACTTTTCAAAACAATTATTAATTCCCAATAAATTGGAGCCAAGATGACATGTTGACCATTTATTCTTCTACTGGACAATGAAGCATTTATGAAAAGTCCTTGGCCCTTTGATCTAGTATTTAATGTAAATCTATTGATTAGAAATGTAATAAGAGATGCAGTTTATATCAAGAAAAAGGGAAAAGTAGAGGGCTAACTAATAATTATCTCTAAAAAAATCTCAATAGAATCCTAACATATTTTAAATGGCAAAGGTTAACTCCATGGTTATTTTTTTCTTTAGAGCAACTTTTATAATTTCCATGATTGAAGCATGTATTCATGCCTTGAAATAATCTCACAAATGCTTTTTATATTGGTTGAAGCAAAGAAAATGTGAAAAGTTACACTCACATAGAGGTATGGAAAGAAAGTATGTGGAGCTTGTTGTCCCAGAATGCACATAAAGAATGGAAAAAAGGTGGGATGATCAGGGTTTTCAGAAGGGAGTTCTTCTATACTTTTCATCATACAAGCCACTCATTCTAGTGGAGGAGATATAGGGAAGCCTTTAATAAGGACCTTTCCAAGATGAATTTGGAGGAAAATCCATTTTGAAATCTTAAACATAGTTCTAGATTGAAACAAAAGTAGTCATTTTTCAGAACAATTATTAATTCCCAATAAATTGGAGCCAAGCTCACATGTTGACCATTTATTCTTCTACTAGACAACGAAGCATTTATGAAATGTCCTTAGCCGTTTCATCTAGTATTTTATGTAAATCTATTGATTAGAAATGTAATAAGAGATGCAGTTTATATTTAGAAAAACGGAAAAGTAGAGGGCTAGTTAATAATTATCTCTAAAAAACTCTGAATAGAATCCTAACATATTTTAAAGGGCAATGGTTAACTCCACGGTTATTTTTTTCTTTAGAAACTTTTCGAATTTCCATGATTGAAGCATGTATTCATGCCTTGAAAGAATCTCACAAATTCTTTTGATATTGGTTGAAGCAAAGAAAATGTGCAAAGTTACACTCACATAGAGGTATGGAAAAAAAGTATGTGGAGCTTTTTGTCCTAGAATCCACATAAAGAATGGAAAAAAGGTGAAAAAACCGAGTCAAAAGGTATGTGTAGCATTTTTCATATAGAGGTAGTTGTTAACTCAAAACTCTACAATAAAGGCTTTGCCTTGCAAGTGACACAAAGGTTTGCATGTAGAACTTTGGATTAAAACGAGTGGATCTTCATCCTACATGTCCACTATTAACCCACTTTTTGTATGTTACAAGAGATAAAAATAATGAGATACGGGAGATACATAGTAGATACTATTGTTATTCAAATTTAATAAAAAATATTACTATGTATTCTTCGACATAAAAAAAACACCTTCCATAAAATATTTTCTCCATGAACTTCATTTAAAATGAATCTCTTCTATTGACGCACCTGGTCACAAATAGAAACAGTTCCAATGAGCCAATTTGAGTTTAGAAAATTCATAATTGGGTTCAATTTTAAGATCTCCTATTTTTCAGTTTAGATTTTAGTTACAAGCAGTGAAACAAGACTCACTGATCAATCACGATTAATCATGAGTCAGAATCTACTCACTCTCTAAATGACCTGATCCAAATATTTGTGATTTAAACTCATGTTGATCAAGTTTAGCTCATGGTCAGCGCAAGTTTGAATTGAGGCTTTCTGATTAAAGTAGATTCCTATGATTGATTCTGATTTATTCGATTTTTTGGCTTTGAATTGACGAGCACGAGTTTTTCAAGTTTAGGTATGTCGCGTTGCTAAAAACTAAACTTCGGTCATTCCAAAATATTTTTCTCATTTCATAGGCTTGGAAATCATATGTCAAGACCTTCAGTAATCAATCACTGCTCACTATTACATAGTCCAGACTCCATATTAGGGAACTGCTAGCGTGAGCCTAAGTCCAAACTCCATATCGGGTAGTTGCCATCGTGTGCTCTATCCAGATTCCATATTGACCCCCGGGCAGTCACTCATAACCTTCAACGTGTGTTACCTCTAGGCTTAGCCACTCGAGTATTCAAAAATTGAGGTATTTTGGCACTTGGCTTAAATAATATGTATATTACTATATTGAAGTTTCAATGTCATTTTCAATGGAAAGTTTCAAGTTTCACTGTTCAGCAATTGAATGTTTGGCATATTCTTTCCAAGAAATGGGGCTTAAATATATTTAAAAATGCACCAAGAAATGATTTCATACCAACCAACTGCGGCATCATCAATCATTCCTTCCTTGGTCGATGTCTTGCCGACTCCAAAGGATTTAACCATGCATTCACAACTTTGGGTATTTTTGTTCTTCTAGAATCTGTTATTGATGTATTGGTTTAGTTGTCTTGAGCTAAACGAACCTGCAAATTCAAGATTACAATGCAATATATGTTGATAATATTTCGTTTAGGTAGCATTTCCTCATATATACCTAATTGTGTTTCAAGGTCATAATCATATATTAGGTCAGAATGTGCTGGTGTTGCTGGACATACTCCACTTTGATCCTTAACAAAACCTCATATCCTTTAAAACCAACCCTCTTTTTTTCGAAGTTATATATGGCATGTTTAATTTTAATTTTTTATTGTCTTTTACAGAAGCCAAATTAAATAGAAGGCACAACTCCAAATCTAAAAGGTTGCAATTTAAACACAAGTCCAAAACAACAACAATGTCCAAGGAGAGGGACTTTGCTCTGGCTTATTGTGAAAATATTTTTGGAGACCCCAAGCTCCTTTGTAAATTTTGCAAAGTGAAATGTAGTGGAAGAATTTATAGATTCAAGTACCACCTTGCAAAAATACCCAACCATGATATAGCTCTCTGCAAAAACGTTGACAAAAATGTAAAACACTAAGTAACCTTGGCCATTGATATGCTAAGTGAGCATAATGCAAAGAAAGAAAAGCAAAAAAAAGAAATAGGAACTCCTGGAGTTGACAATTTTTCTTCCACTGCCCCATTTTCATTTCTCTCTGTTGAATCCTCAATGTAGTTCCCAAATTTCCCACACATGCCTCCAAGTCCAAGTCAAAATCAAGGCCAAATGAATCCTACTACATTCAACATTGGAGGTGGAAACATAAACACCTTTTTTTCTCCCCACACAAAACCTGGTTCCCAACCTACCCTGGATACCACTGGCTGGAAAAAAAATATCCATAGTTAGGAAAGGAATGCCATTGCTAACTTTTGGTATTATTTTACTGTACCATAAGTCCTTATTGGCAAGCTATCATTGATGAAATTGTTGTTGCAGGCCCCGGGTTCGAAGCCCCTTGATCAAAGATCATTAGGACAAATTTTCTATTAGAAAGTCTTGACGATTTCATGCTTGTGTTATCTATGTTTTGTTCATCATGGGTAGAAAAAGGGTGCACCATCATGAGTGATGGATGGACAGATCAAAGGAATAGAAATTTATAAATCTCCTTGTATCTTGTCTAGTAGGTACAATGTTTCTCAAATTAGTGGATGCCTCTAAGAAGGTTAAGACTTCACAACTTATTTGTGAAATTATGGAGGAAGTCATTCAAGAAGTGCGAGAAGAACATGTTGTACAAATTGCCACCGACGATGTAGCTAATTATATGACCACTAGTACAATTGGTAAGCATTATTGGATAGATGAGGTTGTGGAGAAGGAAAAATCCATAACCAAATACCTATACAACCACACTATTGTCCTAAACACCTTGATAAAATACACTAAAGGTAAAGAAATTGTTCGACTTGCAATGACTATATTTGCAACAAATTTCATATCTTTGTAATTTGTGGTTGAGCAAAAGAAATATGAAGAGGATGTTCTTTGGACCTGAGTGGATGGAATCTAAACATTCCAATACCCTTGAAGGCATTGAAGTCGTTGCAATTGTGTTTAATGACGATTTCTAGAAAGATGTTGAAGAGATTATTGTTGTGATGGAGTCCCTTGTTAGAGTTCTCAGGTACTTCAAGTCTTTTAACTGTTTCATGTTTGAAATTTCATTCCAAGATTATTTTTATTTTCAATGTTTCATATTTATTTAAATTTGAAAGCTTGAACTTTCAAGATGGTTGATGGTGATAAACCCGCTATGGGTTACATTTATGAGGTGATGGATCTCACAAAGGAGGCCATCAAAATAAGATATGGGGATGAGGATGAAAAGTATATGCTTCTTTGGGACATTATTGATTCTTGTTAGGATAGGAAATTACATTCCCCCTTATATGTTGCTTGGTACTTCTTAAACCCACAATATTTTTATGATAAGAGAAAATTTAATGAGGTTGGGGAGGTTCACAGAGGACTTATGACATGCATGGAAAGGTGCTTCCGTGATCCATAATTTCAAAGTTGTGTGTTTTCCCAACTATAGGATTATAGAGCACCAACTAAATTATTCTCCTATACCAGTGTTATACGAGAAATCTCAAAGATGTTGTCAGGTACCCTTTGAGGCTTGAAGGCTTCATCAATTCATTAAATTTGTTTAAATTTTATTTTGTATGTTAAATGTTTTATTAAACTATGTTGTATTTTTAAGCTTTTATTATTTATTATTTAGTACATCTACTCACGAACCCTTTCCACTTGCTAGGTATTTGGTGGAAAAAAATTTGTAGTGATACAAAAAATTTGAAGAGATTCGCCATTCAAATCTCAAACCAAGCATGCAGTGCTTTAGGTTGTGAGTGCAATTGGAGCATGTTTGAGAGAATATATTTAAGAAGTAAAAATGATTGACACAAATGTGCTTAAATTTCCTTGTATTTTTCCATTACAATCTATGACTTCACAACAAGCAAATACTAGGTGAGAGCTTGAATTTGAAGGTTTCATAATCTGATTTGAAATTTAATGTTTAAGCTTTAAAGTTCAAAGTAAAAGTTAAATTCACATTTCAATGTCTTATGATAATGATAGGTTTGGATCATTAGACCTTGAAGAGATAGATTTGCAAACTACAAACACAACAAATCATTCTAATTAAAGGAGGCTCCTCTTTTAAGCCTACATGACTTGAAGAACTTTGAGAGTCAAGCAAGTGAAGGAGTGGGAGGAATCACTTCTAATTCTCACTCTTAAGAGTCTTAGACTCTTAGTTACTGATTTTTTTCTAATTAGTATGCATTTTTTTGTAAACTTTTAGAAGTGGTTGCTTCTAGTTCTTTGTAGTCACTAGTTAGGAGTCATGACTAGTTACTTTGTATCATGTTTAGGCTCATAACATATATGAGATGCTTATACATTCTTGATATTTTGGACACATTTTTATATTATTAATTGTTTGGACATTTATTTACTTAATATCAATGATTTTTTTTTAATTCAATATATGTGTATATTTTTATTTATTGAAGTCACTGATTTTTTCCCAATTTTTCTCGATTTTTCCCCATTCTAATTAAAACTCATAGCTATTTTTCCTCACTGATTTATTGTCTATTGCGAGTTTGGTAACATTGTTTACAAGTTTCATTCTTAACTTATGAGTGCTAAGGCGATCTAGAGAGTGTCAATGCATGTTGAGGAGTGTTAGGGAGTATTAGGGCAACACTCCTGAGCACTAGGTCAAAATGCATAGAAGTGAATGAATATAAGGGAGTGTCAATCAGTGCTACCTTTCATGCCAAGGAGGGAGTGACAAAGTATTCTAAGCATAGGTAAGGCATGCCAATGAATATTAGTGAATTTCAAGAAGTTCTAGAGTGTGCTAGGTAGTTCCAGGCTATGCTAACATGTGCCAAATAGTGCCAAGGCATGCCAGGTGCTAAGACATGTTAGGATGTGCAGTGCGCCAGAGTATGCGAATATGTGTGAAGGATTTTCAAGGCAACAAAAGGAATAACCAAGCTAAAATCCAAGGAAATGAGCTCATAAGAGGGTTAATAAGTCGAGACTTTATCCTTTCCAAAAGGCACATGCTAGGCACACTAGTAATATGTTCCAATACATTCTAGGTGCCAATGTGTGCCAGGTGCTAATGTTTGTCAATGCATTATTATTCCAAGGAGTTTCAGGGCATGCTAGGGAATACAAGAAATGCCAAAACATGATAGAGGAGTGCTATGCTATGCTATGGCATGCCAACATGTGCTTGGGCATCCTACTCATGGCAAGATGTTGTAGGTACATATATGTTCTACGTACAAAGATGTTCCAAGACATGCGAGGTGCCAAGGAATGCTAGTGTACTCTTCCAAAGCATGTTAAGGTGTGCCATGAGTGTTGAGTAGTGCTAGGTCTCTGTCATTAATAGAATCGACAGAGCTTTATTATGTATTAAATAATATAGTTCCTACACACACTACTGGAACTTTATTTAAAGAATTTTTTCTATATAATAAACCTAATAGAGATGAATCATTTCTTGAATCATAGGAAGACTATATTCTTATGACTTGAGGAAAATGATACACACTAATTACTTCTTAAAAAATTGGCTGACCATTATAACCACTATGACCTTGGACACATAATGAAAAAGACTCCACAAAAATGGTCTTAAATCGTTATATTTTGACAAAAAATATAGTAGCAGGTACATAGCGTAATCAAAAACTCATTGTAATGATCAATGATGACAAACATTTTTTGACCGTCACCAAAAGTAACCAAAAAGAGCATTGGTGAAGCTCAATAAAAGATCATCACTAGAATTTTCACCAAAGAGAGAATTAATGATGGGCCTTTAACGACCATCACCAAAAGTGTCACCAAAGAGAGAATTAGTGATGAGCCATTAGTGACCCTCGCCAAAAGTGTCATTGAAAATGGCATTGGTGACAAACCTTAAAGCACCATCACTATATACACTTACAACAATGATTTTTTTAAGACCATCACCATATCCAACATTGGTGATGGACCTTAAAGGTCCATCATAGGCATGAAGTGTCATCAAAAACTCATTGGAATGATCAATGATGATGAACATTTATTGACTACCACCAAAAGTAACCAAAAATATCATTGGTGATAGTCAATAAAAGATCATCACTAGAAGTGTCACCAAAGAGAGAATTAGTGATGGGCCTTTAATTACCCTCACCGAAAGTGTCACCAAAGAGAGAATTAGTGGTGGGCCTTTAGTGACCCTCACCAAAAGTGTGATTGACAATGGTTTTGGTGACAAACCATAAAGGACCATCACTATATACACTTACAACAATGCTTTTTTAAATACCGTCACCATATGTGACATTGGTGACAGACCTTAAAGGCTCGTCACAGGAATGACCCTCACCAATGAACTTTTTCCTTGTAGTGAGGAAGCATTCGAGAATAATTCTCAAGGATATTCTTATAAATCAACAAAAATATTGAAAATCGAGCTTCAAGGGGAATTTAAGAAAATTTAACCCCAAATGTTTAACGGTCAGACTGAGGAAGGAACATAATCATGGTTGGTAAATATTAACAAGTAATTTCAAGTTTATGAATATAATAGTAATTTGAAGGCTCATTTAGCAATTTATCTGCTCCAAGGGAAATCAATTTTATGGTTTGAAAAAGTCAAGGTTTTTCATGGAATTGATGAACATGGAATAATGTGGAGTAATTTCCAATAACATTTAAAAGATAAGCAATCAACTTCGTGATATTATGATGGTATTCAACTTAGGAATTTCATGACCCCAAATATGGACAGTTGTCAATGAATGAATATGTTGCGAAATTCACTTATTTATTGAGGTATGTTCCCCAGATATGGGGAGGAAAAAACAAATTACAATGTTTTGTAACTAGTCTACCATTATCTATGAAAGAATGGTTGGAATTTGATAATTCTAATATCATGGATGAAGCCATCTGTAAGGCATGAATTTACTACCAACAACAAAAACAGAAGGGAAAAATGAATAAAACATGGCCGATAAAGAAGGAAAAGGAAAATACTCCACCCAATAAGAGTACAAAGGGTGCATTATCTAAAAATTTAAATAAAGGGAAGCATGATAAACTTATGGGGAAAAACCATCAAAAAACCCAATCCCAAAAAGTGGGTCTAGACAATTGGAAATATCTAGTAAAATGGATCTGAATAAGTCTCAAAAACCTTAATTACAGCATTGGGGTTTTGGGGGACCACATTAATAGTCATCAAAAGACAGAAAACACATAAAAGGTTCAAGAAGAATACATGGTAGAAGAGGTAGCAAGTAGTATGCAAAGAATTAATGATACCCTAGAAGACCAATAGGGTGAGCACCAATTCACAATGATCAAATTTGGAGGTGAAATATGCAACCAATGCTGTGTCAATTTTAATAGACCTTAGTGAAAGTATAATTTATGTTTTCCTCAAGATAGTGGATTCACGTAATTTTCAAGTTAATTAATTTAAACTACCATGGTAGGTTCAATTGGTCACTGGAGCAAAAAAGATGGTAACAACAAAAGTTAAAAGTTGTCCACTAAAAGTAGTAGGACAACCAATAGAGGAAAAATTAAACATTGTACCCTTGCCTTCTTATGATATTTGATTTCTATGGATTGGATTGAAAAACATTGGTCTATTGTAAATTGTAAAGAGAAAACAACTACATTAATGAGAAATGTTTTAGCTACGAGAATCAAGGGATAGTAAGGCCTATGAGGTTAAGGAAAATTATAGACTTATATTGAAGAAAACTACTAGGAGAGGTTGTCAGGTTTATGCAATCCAAGTGAGATACTCTAACTCTAAAGAAACGACAAGAACCTTGGAAAATTGACTTCTTGTTCTGGACTTTGCAGATGTATTGTTAAAGAAATTATTGGGATTCCCTGTAAACGAGATATTGATTTCACAATTAAGATAATTCTAGATTCCATCCCAGTATGTAAGGAACCCTATTATATGAGCATATAAAAATTAACATAGATAAAATTGTATTTATAGGGGTTGCTGGAAATAGGTACATTTTTCCATGTATGTCGCCATGTGGAGTTCCTATTTCTTTATCGAAAGGAAACATGGTACCTTAAGGTTGTTTATTGACTACTAATAATTGAATAAATTAACCATTTAAATTGAGCATCAATGTCCCAAAATCAATGATCTCTTTGATAAATGATTTATGATCAAGAAAGCATTAGATACTAATTAAGAAAGAGGAATTTGTAAGACTTCATTGATGACTTTCTATGGGCATTATGAGTTCATGAACTACCATTTTGGGATTACTAACACCCACCATTTTATGAGCTTGATGGACATATATTCCACCCGAATATATATATATATATATATATACTATATATAATATATATATATTAGTGTTAATTTATATCGATGAAAGCCTAATTTACTCCCGGAATCCAGAAAAGCATAAGAGACATTTACAAATAGTTCTGCAAACTTTGCGATAACACCAACTATATGCTAAGTATAGAAAATGTGAGTTCTTTAAATATAAAGTATAGTACCTCAACATGTGACCACCCAATAAGGGATACCAATAGACCTGGAAGACATAAAATCAATCATGGAGTGGCATATTCCTAAGAATGTTGCAGATACTCGATCCTTTGTAGGTCGAGTAGGCTACTGCAATTGACTTAAAAAGGAAGGTGAGATCATTTAAATGGAAACAAAAATGTCAAGATAGTTTCCACCAGCTAAAGCACTTGCTAACTACAACCCTTTTCTTGAGAATTACAAGCCCTGAAAAGGAACTTGTGGTCTGTACTGATGCATGTCATGAAGGAGTTGAAGGAGTGTTAATGCAAAAATATTGAGTGGAAGCCTATGAGACCTGAAAATTAAAAGAGCATGGGAAAAGGTATTCCACCTATGAATTATAGCTAATGAGATTTGTTCATGCTTTGATGGTATGGCACCATTATCTACTAGGAAATAAATTTATCCTAATGACTGATCATAGTAGCTTCACTAATTTCTTTGGACAACCTACACTCAATTCTCAAAAAACATGATAGACCAATTTCCTAAGAGAGTTTGAATTTGATATAAATCACTTAAAGGTAAGGAAAACTGTGTGGAAGATTCCTTAAGTATAATGTTGAATTTTGTTTATGAAATTTCCTTTAGTCAAGTGAAATCTGATTTTTCAGATCAAATTGAAAATGTAGCCTTAAAAGACCCAAAATATATGTTCTTACAACACAAAATTAAATAAGAAAATAGCACCGAAAAGGAGCCAGGATATGATAAAAACAATGAAATCTTTTTGATCTATAGAAATGAAATTTATGTTCCTAGTCAATAGTCTACTGAACAATTGATTTTAGATGAATATCATCGAAGTCCTTATGATGGCCACACTTGATTCCAAAAGTGGATCACTACCTTGAGGAAGGATTACTTTTTTCTAGGCATGAGGAGGGAGGTGACCAAATATCTGACGAAATGTCTGGAATGACAAAAAGGGAAAGTTGAACATCAACATCTAGGCAGTCTACTTCACTCGTTTACCATTTTGGAGTGGAAGTGATAAACTATCACAATAAACTTGATTACAAGTTTAACCAACTCAAAGAGGTAGAATGATGCAATAATGGTTGTGGTAGGTAAGTTAAGTAAATCAACACATTTTAATCATGTACAATCCAGTTATAAAGCAGTAAAAATTACTAATATATTTACTAAAGAAATTTTATATTTGAACGATGTACCTAAAAAAATGATTTTTGATCAAGCTGCAAATTTCATTTTTTCTTTATAGAAAGCTTTATTTACAGGAATAGGCACCCAAGTGAAATTTCGTAATTTTTACCATCCATAGATAGATCCATAAACAAGGAAGGTAAAACAACTATTAGAGGATATGTTAAGGATGCATGTCATGCAATAACCTACCAAGTAGGAATAATATCTCCACGTAGTGGAATTTGGATACAATAATAGTTATTATGCTTCTTTAAAAATGATCCCATTGGAGGTACTATATGGATGAAAGTGTAAAACACCTCCTGATCAGAGTCATGCTGAATATAGACTAATGCTAGGACCCGGTATGCTTAAGGAAATGGGACAAACTGTAAAATGGTTGCGGGAAATTTAAAGGTTTCCCAATATTGACGTAAATCATATGTAGATAAAAAGTGAACTTACAAAGAATTCTAAGTGGTAGAACACAAATATGTGAATTTCAAACCTCAGAAAAGTAATTTTAGATCGAGGGCCTTCACAAATTTGGATCCCCAATTCTATGGGCCTTTTGAGATACTTCCAAGGATTATATATGTAGCATATCAACTAGCTTTACCTAGTAACATATGTGTGGATAATTTATTTCATGTTCCATTGCTAAGAAGATATGTGCATTATCCTAGACATATTATTAATTAGCAAGAGGTGCAAATAAACAATGAAGTTGAATTGTTTGTATATATGTATATTCTCTTTAAATGATAAATCATAGAAACTAATGATTGGCATAATGGTTATGGATGTAGGCCAAGCTAGACAAAGAATTCTTGGTTGAGCCTCTGTGAATATTAGAATAGAGAAACACTATGATACATAAGTTACTAATCACCTAGGTTAAAGTGGAGCAGAGGGACTTATCCCACAAGAGGTTATGTGGGAAGATGAAAATTATATGTGTGAGGCATACCGTAGTCTATTCAAGGGTTAGGGAAACACCAAGGATCATTTTTCACTTGGGGGGGGAGGGGAGGGGAGACGGAATACCCCCAATGAATTGTAAATATTATATTCACCTTCATGTGAATTTAATTTTATACATAATGGACCCATGCTAGGGGACAAGAGTTAATGTGAATGTAAATAAATGTTTTTTTTATATTAATAAAAGTTGTAATTCATTAGTCATGTAAACGTTTGGTGGGAAATTGATACTAGAGAAAAATTTCACATTCAACATAGTTAAGAAGATAGTTGGGGAAATACCAAGAAGGGTATATGGGCAAGGTTAGTTTATGCCCAGATTCCTCACATAGAGATAAATTATGTCAGTAAGAAAATGGTTGGCCAGGAGGTTGACAGGGGAAATCCATACACAACCTTGTCGCTTTAAAGCCTAGTTGGTGGGTGCCCCAATAGGTTTAATTAGCTATTGAGGTATTCTGTTAGAACATTATGTTGTTTAAGAGAGGTAGAACACTACCAGAAGGAGCCCTATCCTTGTCTCAATGAGATCTTTTCCAAGAAATAGCTACTATGGTTGTGGAATTGGCTCGAGTGGGGGGAGGGGGGTCTACTAGAGGGTGCAATTCTCATTTGTTGGTTCGAGCATCCTTTTATCCACCGTATTTTCATTTTCCAACTATATTCAACTAATAGATCAGTGGTGTTTTTTCAAAATGAGTGGTTCTAAAAAAATATTGAAAGAATGATATGTTCATTCTTTGTCTTTATGATATTTTAAATATAAATATAAATAAATATTGTGTTTTGAGATAGGTTAGTTACTCAGGTTATAATAAACTTAGGTAAAATTCTTAAAATCGTGTATTGAATATGTGTGTGTGCTTGTGTACATATACATATACATATACATATAATGAGTGAACAACTAATAAAATAATAAAAGAACTGAGATAAAATTTATGGTAAATTGTTTACTTCTTTTAAAACTCTCACAACCATTTTGTTTAATTCAAAGAAGAATATGACTACATTAAGCAGAACTTTGACATCATGCATTGTGAAACAAACTAAAAACAAAATGTTGGAATATGTGCATGGTCTTTAAGTATATGACCCTTTATAACAAAGAATTTGGTTTCCCAAAATTTGAGCGAGTTATAAAAATATAATAAATCACTTTCATTGATGCTAATGAAATAATACAAGAAAAAATTCCTTCTAACCCTTTTACACTCTAATATGTGCCACATCTAGGAATGCTTATAATAATTTCCTTATATAACTGACATGTAGAGGGCTATAGAGGAAAACTAAAAAAATTGATAACCATTGTCTTAGAAAAATTACTATAAGTCGTAAAAAGGACAAGAAATAAGAAAATTGGTTAAAATATTCATTTCACTTCATTTTTTATAGACATAAAAAGCCTTTGAATCAATAATACTAAATATAAAAGACAACAAGGGCTTTTCTTTCAGGAAAAATTCTGTAAAAAATTAATGTCAACACATCAAACATATAATTAACTTAAAACTTTAGTGATGGGTAAATAAGGGCCACATGTCTAAGAGAGCGACATAACTTTCTATATGTACAAAGGGCCCTAGAAAAGTGTATTTCCTCTCGATTCAATTTTAAAAGCTCAATATTCAACCAAATAAAATTGTCTAATTTCGCCAACTAGGAATGCCATAAACAAAACGCTCTATCAATGGGCTACATTTATAACAAAGAGAAGAATAACCTATCAACGTTGCAAGGCCATAACCATAAAATGGTTAAAAAACACATAATATAGATAAAATATCAGCCAATGTGGGTATTACCCTAGCCATAACGTAAGATAAAAGCACACATAGTTTGCCTCTTCGCCTAACCTGGAATAGCAGAGAAGAAATATGGTAAGAACCTAGATTGATGAACCAACTATATGAACCCTTAGAAAATGAATCTGACAGTGGATATTCACCTTGAAAGATAAGTAGGTCAAACCTATAAGCAACCCAAAAAGGGAAGTTTTTCTAGAATTATCATTGAGGTAGTATTACAAGGAAAAAATTAAGGTAAGGTAAGAATCTCACATGTATAAAAGACCGGGAAGAAACCATGAGGTTGAAGGCACTATAAGAAATATTAATACATTATTAGAATGAATACTGTAGAAAATAAATAAAATTTAAAATACATATTCCAAATGTTTATGAGAATCTAAGATTGAACATCATACCTATGTAGAGTTTTTTGAGATGAATGAAGATGTGTTAATTGTTCTTAGTGCTATATTGTTCTTTGCTTTGATAATTAAATTTCTTCATTAACACATTAAATTCAGCATATAACATCATAACATTATTCATATTTACATCATTATTCAACAACATATGCAACTATGTAGAAAGAAAAATATCATCATCATCAATGCAGCAGAAAATAGAGAAACAGTAGAAGAAAAACGTTCACACATAGAGACACCAAGATTGGTCGGAGACTAGGGAAGAACCCACTAACGGGAACCCCTTGCAAATTAATCTTCTTATATTTCCATCAAATGATTAAGAAAAAGAGAGTGCAATGATCCATATCTTCATCTTTGCAACTAACTAGCAAAAACAAGTACAACATCCATAAATGAACCCAACAAATCTTATGCTAAAAACCTCATTCTAAAGATTGTAATGAGTTGTCATTGTCTACAGTCGACTACCAAATCCTCCAGTCACTGAGCGAAATATTCAGAATATTGAAATTTCATATTTTTGGTCATTGTCACATGGAGGAGGAGTTACGCCACTGACTATAGCTTCCTAGTCACTGCCTTAAGCCGGCTAAGCGAGTGATTCAGGTCAAAACTGTACTATGGAAATGCTAATTCCTAGAAGCATGCATAGTGAGTTGCTTGTGCATTTGGAAGGTTCTAGTCGCACACATGAGCCTTTGTGGGAGTGACTATGTTCAGATCCATCCTATGTTGTCCTTGTGGCCCAAAACCCCAGATTTGAAATCCGAGCTTCAGACCTTGCAATTTCACCTCTGAATGAACATATTACTTCGTGAATGAGTCTCAGACCTATTCAAACCAAAAAAAAATATGCAAGAGTGTCTCATAATTGTTACTAAATGAGGTATATGGAACTTGTATTTATATCCTTTCAAGGTGGTCCACTTTTCTCCAGGGTCAAGCTTGACGAATGTGTGCATGTGAGATTTCCTTCATAAGTATATTTTCACTTATCTGATTTGAGTGATTTTTAGGTCAATTTTGGTCCTCTTGAAAAGAGGAATCTAGTGCAATCATTCTCTCCATCAGTTGAGCTTTCTAAAGTGAATTGTTTCCAAAGTTTAATATTTTAACACTCCCGCTCAACTAAGGAGAATTCCACTTGCATCATATCATTTGTATCATGTCATCATATCATATCCAATCTCAAGTATCTGATCATTGTGTATCATCGCCAATCATCTTAACTCACGTCTTGATCATTCTTATTTATATAATTATTGTGCCTGCTTATATGCTAAACATTATTGAATATAAAATAAGAATAATTTGTCATTAAATGGGAGCCTAAGTGAAAACCCTCTATTCATCGGTCTGCTACCTAGAATATATGTCAATGGGATACTACTCGTAATCTTTGTCAACATGCTACTACCTAGGAATATTGGCAGAGAGTCAGATCTACGACTTCCATCATCATCAGAGAATATCATTAGGAAGCATATATCAACCTAGAACCACATCAAGGAGTTCAATCTCAATGAGAAATGTCATGGATGAGCTACTACAGTGACCCCATATCGAACAATATGTGATATAGGGGAGATACTACTCAACCCATCCTATTGCCTATTGATATTCCCAACAATGACCCTCAAGTGTCATGTGGTAAAACACCTAGATCATAATTTGAGCTTGGAAAAGATACCTGACTCACCAAGATGTAAGGATAACATGCCTCCAAGCCTCTTGAATGCATTGGCCTGAGGAGGAGGAATAATCCCAACAAGCCTTGATTGTGGGTATGATGCCAACTCGGGTATACTCTGCAAATACCAAGATATGGCATGCTACTAATTCAACCCTATCGGTAACAAATAGCAGTCATACCCTATTATACATAGTTCCATAAACCCTTAGAGCTCTCTACCAAAATTCCTCACCATGGTAACTCAGATGGGGGGCGAGAGCTAGCTCATTGTCCTTGATCAATGATGCTCTCATTATACTCATATTTGGTATCAACTTGATGATCATGTAACAATAGTAGTAGTCTCATGTTCATACAATAAATTAAATGACATACCATATTAGAACATAAACAATCATATATATATCACAAAAGGATAACATATTAATCCTCCATCTCAAAGAGTTGCCAACCACAAGTTTAATATTGTCTCATATAGAATCATTGCCTCAATATATGAATATAACTTAGTCATAACTATATGTGTGGTTCTCTGTGAATCAGTTCCTACTTTTTTTCATCATAATATATCCATGTCATAACTAGATCCTGTTCAGATGGCTCTCTAAGGAGCTTCTTCATCCTTCCACATCGCTAGAAATGCAACCAACATTGTAATCAACCTCAGTCGTTTTATGGACCTCTCATCCAATATATCATGGTAGATCTCATGCTAAGTAAATATCTAAATGTGCTCATCTCCTCAATAATGATTAATATCATCATCAATATATTCAACTAGTCACATATCACAGGAAGATCATCCCATGCAAGTAATTTTAAGGATGCTAGTCAACAGCTTAATGTGAATTAAGCGACTTAATCATGAATCGACTCAGGTTCTATACACATCATGTATATATATGGATGGATGTTCAAATAGAACATTAATGCTTCAATTAGCTATCGGTTTCCAATTCAAGTTCAGCAATATCTCTTGACAACATCTTGAAATTCAGTAGGAGTGTCCAAGAATTTTCATTTCGTCTTTCCAATACTTCTTCAATAGATTTAAAATATAAGTTTTATTTTCCCAAATTCAGTTCTTGATTCAACATGCCATAGTTCAATATTTAGAACTTGAAAAACCATCTCCCTCTTACTTGTATTATCATAGGCTCATTTCCTATCAAGAATAGACCATCAATATATAAAACCAAGTTCAAAATCAAACTCATAACTTGGGACACTTCTAAAGTAGAGGTTTAGATCAACACTTCTTCTTGGCTTCACCAAATAATTGTCAATGCAGACATATTTGCATCGAGGAGCTTACGTCTTACAATGTTCTCTACAAATATAACACTTTACCAAAACAATATACTCGATATTTTACATTCAAATCAACTAAGTTAGCTTATTAAAGTTTAGATGCTAGATTGGAACCAATATTAAAATCATCGCAATATCACAGTAACAAATTATTTGGATTAGGTGATAGGTAGAGCTCTCATCAAGTCATGACTTCATATATTGCCATGCCAACAAGTTTTCATTTTCCAAATAGTATTAATTCATCCTCATGATCATAATAAAAGTAACTATATGTAAATTCATGGACCAAGAAAAAGTTATGCAAGTTCCATCCATTCACTGAGAGATAGTTTCACATTGAATCACCACTATCAATACTCCAACCAATGTGCTAAAAACAACGAGGCCAATACAAAACCGTTACCAAACACCAATATTAGCCACTGAAGTTAACTATGTCCATATATCATTGGTATGAATGCAAACATTCAATTGTCAAGTTAAATCATTATTCATAAGATCAGATCCCAAATTTGTTATCGTAGAGAGACCTATAGTCCAGAACATATCTCAACCTCGAGCATCACGTCAAAAGTCCAAACGTTGCTTATATTAAATAGCCAAATCATGTCAAACTCTTGTAAAAAAAAAAGTAAAATCATAATGACATATCTATATGCATGTCCTGGACACCTACAAAGACAAGTTCAATTTACATATTCATATTATAGTAAACATTCAAACTTTCTTGCTCATAGATCTTTATGTTGTCTACTCCACATCTATAGAACTGATACTTTTCAAGTGAACATTTGATATTATGCACAAAAAAAAAAATTCTTGTCTTGCAAAAATAGTCGCACCCATGGAATTTTCTCTGTGCGGTTGGGAGATCATAGTCACATCCTTCAATATGTTATGTGAGCAACCACGGTACGATCATCCCAAAACTACCTCAATGCCTTGGTCGCACCCTTGAGCTTACTTCCATGTGGTTGGGAGGCTATAGTCACACATGTAGGATTTATTTCGTGTGATTGAAGCCTAGAGTAAGAGAAAACGTTCTCACCTTAGATCAAAACTTTGTTGTAGATCAACAATGTGACGTATCAGTCTATTCATGCCCATAAACCATACTTCAATAGTAAGGAATATATAATGTGAATGACACTAGGAGAAGGGATCTTATGGAGAGATTATCCCTCTAAATGAGAATCCACTTTATTCATATTCATTCATGCCATTAACCTATCTATAATGTTATCATGCATCAATAGATCTGCTAGATCATAAAGTTAGACTATATCACCTATTCATCATGGTTTTATTATGTTATGATCAAGTAGTTCATCATGACATCAATCTGTCATCAACGGTTAGAGTAAAAGAGGTAATAGGAGTAAACTTCAAGAATCATAATAAAAAGCATTACTTATTTGTCACATATCTCAATCCATTAAGTTAAGGTGTTCAATTTACCATATGTCATAATCACTAAGCATCTCAAAACGTAACCATCGCTAACAAGAGATCGTGAATATCAATCTCATTGCTAGACTTCCATCATCACGACTACTATGCATTTCAAAAACCAATAGTGTCTAGTTACCATCTACTAGAATCAAGGTGCTAACCCTTTTTATGGGATCAATATAGACATTAGCCAAACATCAAGTATGCCACTATATCATCAACATTAAGTATCATAGTAGAGTCAAGAAGTTCATTGTGCCTAGAAGGTAAGATACTTGTTCAATATCAAGTGTACCATTTCATCATAAGGAACATGGATCCAAATTACTTTCACATGCATGCATGAACCATTTGAGAATGCGACATTCTCATCATACCTTAGGTATTAGCTTCTCATTAAATCTAAAAAATAACATTGAAACAATATACCATGCATATCTTGTAGTGTTCAAACACCTATGCATATTTTCATTTGACATAGGCAGTAGCAATTTTGCCTCTTTTAATTGGGTGCCTCTTTACCTTTTCCATATCTAGTTTTTCTTTTTTTCATCTAAAATGATCATTAAGAAGGATCACCTTATTAAATTTCATCAGGGAGGTTAGAAACATCAAAATACTCAAACATGCAAGAAGTATAAGCAATGATCAAACTAGTAATCAGATATATAACTCTAAGGAAAGGTAAAGACATAAAGGAGCATCATAAATCAAAACTAATTATCTTCAATGAGTGGTGATCCTCTCCCTCTTGAACCAACGTTCAAGAGCCATCAATATCCATAGTCCAGTTGATGCCTTCACTATTTCAAGCAAAAACCAAGCCTACTAGAGACTATCCCATATTGGGCTTCATAAAGCCTATCACAAGTGCTTGAGAATCTTCATATTGACCCTGCTAGGGTTTCTATATTTCATATCTCAATTTTTTACCACAAACTTGGGTTTCTCTCCAACCATAACCTCACAATATCCATCAAACCATAACAACGAAATTACCTAAGGTTATTTTAAAACCATAGAATTCTTTTAGGTATACTCCATCTTCTCTTGCTTCCATCAAAGGTGTCTCCATGGGGGTGATCTCTGTGACTTTTCTTTAGCCCATCTCAGATCCCATGTTAATTTTTCTTAGGGAAATATTGTTCTTTGATTTAATAATTGCATTTATTTATTAACACATTATTTTCATGCCATATTGCAATAAAATTATAAATATTTACATAATTATTTAGTAGGATATGCAACTTTTTAGAAAAAATAATATGAACATCATCAATGTAGCAGAACATAAAGGAACAAGAGAAGAAAACAATGCACACATAGAGACACCAGTATTGGTTAGAGACGAGGGAAAAACCCACAATGTTGAAAACCCTTGAAAATTATTCTTCTTACATTTTCATTAAATGATTCATCAAAGTAGAGTACAATGGTCCATATCTTCATCTAAGTAACTAACCAGCAAAAGCAACTACAACATCCACAAATGAACCCAACAAAGCTTATACTGAAAAATTTCTTCTAAAGTCTGTAATGGACTATCACTGTTTGTAGTCAAAGATGAATCTTGCATTCACTGAGTGAAATATTTGGAATATTTAGATTAATATTTTATGTCATGGCCCCACGGTGGAAGAGTTATGTGAGGGAATATAGCTTCCCAGTTACTCCCTTATGCCCAACAAGCGAGCATCTCGTGTAAGAACTGGACTGTAGAAACCCTAATCCCCAGTTGCATGTATAGTGAGTTGTCTATGCAAAGCGAAGGCTACAGCCACAAACATGATCTTATGTGGGAGTAACAGTGGTTAGATACATCCTATGTGTTCCTACAAAGGTTGCCAAAAACCCTAGATCTAAAATGTGAGCTTCGAACCCTACAATTTCAGCTCAGAGCTAACCTATTCGTCCATGGATGAAGCTCAAACCTGTGCAACCCAAAAACCAAGATAGAAGAGTGTCTCATCATTATGAATAAATTCTTTAGATGGAATTTTTACTTATATCCTTTTGAGATGGTTGAATTTGCATTAGGGTCGACCTTGATGAATGGTCACATGTCGGATTTCCTTGATAAGTATACTTTCCCTTATCTGATTTCAGTGACCCTTAGGTTGATTTTTGTCCTCTCGAAAAGAGGAATTAAATGAAATAATTATCTCCATTAGGCAAGTTATCCAAAGTTGGATTTTATCACACTTTCATATTTCAACAAGACCCTGGAAACAACTCCGAGTATTGCTTCCCTCAAAACCTAGGAAGCTAACTCAAGTGGAGGAAGTACATTTTCCATGTAAAGTACCTATGATATCTAAGGGAGTGCAAATTAGGTAAAATCCCACACTAATTTTTTTTTTTGTATGAAGCAACCCTAATGAAAATAAGGAAAATTCCTTTGTTAACTCTGTTGTGGATGGAACTATCTAAATAAGAGGCTCAACTATACCCCAACATTTTTGTGAGTAGTTGAAATTGGTTTCATGCTTGAAGAGGGTTCTAGATCCTACTAGGAAGACGAGAGAGTGCGAATGGGAAACAAAGTGATGCATAAGAGAGGTCAGTTAGTTACCTTGTAAGAGAGGTGAGTCATTTGGATAGCAAGCCATCTAGAACTTTTGATGGAATTAGGGGAATTCTGAGGTCTAAAATGGGTGTCCTAAGGAAATTATACAATAATAGTAGAAAGAATAAAATAATATTAGATTGCACATCAAATTTTAGAGGGAAAAATGAAAAAACTATTTTTTCAACTCATGTTTTCAAGTCATCTCCCTATGAGTTTACTCAATTTTTGAGCAGGAACACTCATTGGATGAAAAAATTGATTCCTCATCCAAGGAATACCCATATTGCATACTTTTGATGGGACCTACTACAAGAAAAATGAGAAATACAATGAAAAATGTGATTGCAATCACGTTTTTTACATATTTCTCATTTTTCGTGTAGTAGGGTCCATCAAAAGTATGCAACATGGCTAGTCCTTAGATGGGGAATTACTTTTTGCATCCAATGAGTACTCCTGCTCAAAATTTGAGTAAAAACTTAAGGAGATAAGTCGAAAATAGGAGTTGAAAATTGGTTTTATTATTTTATTATTTTTTAGTCTTTTTAGTTTTTTACTCCAAAAATGGTGATTCATACGCCATGGTTGACATCATCATCTTGAATATTATTGGTTCTTATAAAGTTTATTTTGGTTGTACATTTTTCTTAGGAGGCCCATTTTAGACCTCAAAATCCCCTAATGCATAAGCATACATAATTTATAATTATCCTAAGTCAGGCTCAAACAAGGGGGCTTGGAAATTTATATCAATGGACCCTTACAGCTATTACCCATGATTATACAAACAACATGCAAGTGGAATGCATGACCCTAGCCGACCTTAATGCTTCAATAGTGAAAATATATACATAATCAAAATATGATGTAACCTATATGAAACAATAACATGAGCATGATATTAAATATTTAACACAATGTAAACATGTAATATATGACAAAAGAGAGAGAGATATAAATTATATAATATATCGGTTGTTGTTGTATTAATGATTAAACTTTGTAAATGACTCATAAAAATGTTACAGAACAAATGAATGTTAAATGGAGTTAATTTTTACTATTGTGATAAAAAAAAATTATGGGAGGAATGATACAGGTGGTATCAAAGCCACAATTACAAATTTGTGGCCTATGTAAGGGAAAACTTTAAAAAATATAAGAAAATCATGTTTGATGTTTCTCAGAGAGAATGGAATAAAGATTAGTTGATAATATGAAATCCTTACCCACAAGAACAAGTTTTGCATTGTTTCCAATGTTGAACCTCGGAATGTGGGTGTAGTTGGGTGAGGAATGCGCATCCACCTTTGTGATGCTATTTTATAAAGTGCAATAGTTAAGAGCTGAAATGGCCATCTTCAGGGATGAACATGAATGAGTGTTAAGAGATAAAGAGAGGATAGTGAAGAGTTTAAATAGAAAGTATAAAAATAACTTCTACACCATCTCCTAACAATGGAAACAAGGTATAGTCATATAGGCAGAGAGAGGACATTGTTCCCGAGAGAAATTTTACTCATGAATGTAGGGGTGGTGAGGAAACTGAGAATGAAGTGTATGAAAATAATTCTAAAGGAAAATCTTATAAATAAGTAAAAAGACAAAAAATAGATATTCAAGGGGAATTTAAGAATATTAAAGCACCAATGTTTGATGGTGGAATTGAGGAAGGAGAAGAAGTGTGGTTGTTAAATATTAACAAGTACATTCAAGTTTATGAATATAAAAATAACTTTAAGGCTAATCTCTTAATTTATCAACTCCAAGGGAAAGCGACTTTGTGGTGGGAAGAATTCAAGGTGGTTCATGGAATTGATGAACATGGAAAAATATGGGATAATTTCCAATAACATTTCAAAAAAAGTATTTAATTGAGCGATAGTATTGCAAAAAATTGAAGAAAATTCATGACCTTAGATTGGGATAGTTGTTCATCGATGAATATGTTATGAAACTCACTTAGTTTTTGAGGTATGTTCCCTATATATAGGAGGAAGAGGTAAAATTACAAAGTTCTTTGAGTATTCTACCATTATCTATGAAGGCGGAGTTGGAATTAGATAATCCCAAGACCATGGATGAATCAATCCAGAAGACCCAATCTTTTTATCATCAACAAAAATAGAATGGACAAATGAATAAACCATGGCTGGGAAAGAAGGGGCAGGAACATCTTATATCCAATATGAATGCAAAGGGTGTAGTATTTACAACTTTTAATAAAGGCCAATAGAATAAAATTATGGGGGAAAAATAACAGAAAACGCAATCCAAAAGTGGGTCTAAGAAGTTGGAAATATCTAGTAAAAGGGATTTGAATGAGTATCATAAACCTCATGTACAATTCTTGGTTTGTGGGGGACAACATTACGTCAGAGAGTGCCCCTATCTTGAAAAGAAAGAACAAGTAGATTTTTTTTAAGAAGAATCTACAGTAGAGGAGGTGGCAGCAAGTCTACCTAGAATTAATACTACCCTAGAAGACCAACAACCTTAGCACTAATCCATGATTATCGAATTTGGTGGTAAAACCTACATCGATGTTGTGTAAATTTTAATAAACCTGGGGAAATTGTAAGCTATATTAGCACCAATATAATGGATTCATATTAATTGCTAGCTAGGAATTTCAACTACTATGGTTGATTAAGTTGGCCACTAGAGCCAAAAGGAGGGTAACAAAAAAAGTTGAAAATTGTGCACTAGAATTAATAGGACATCTAATAGAGACAAATTTAAATATTTTACCCTTGAGTTCTTATGATATTTTGACTAGTATGGATTGGCTAGAAAAACATTGATCTATTGTAAATTGTAAAGAAAAAGCCGTGAACTACACTAATGAGAAATATTTTAGGTAGGAGAATTAAGGGATAGTAAGACTTGTAAGGTAAAGGAAAATTACAACCTTACAACTCAAGAAAAATATTATGAATGGCTGTCAAATTTATGCAATCCAAGTGGGATACTCTAACTCGAAACAAAAAAATAACCTTGGAAAATATGCATGTTGTTTAGGACTTTATAGATGTATTTCCTAAAAGAATTCCTAGGTTTTCTCATAAATTAGAGTTCTATTTCATGATTGAGTTAGTCGTAAGGGAAACCCTAGTTATTAAGGCACACTATCGCATGAGAATACTAGAATTAATAGCATTGAAATTGTAGTTATAGGAGCTACTAGACAAAATATACATTCATCTAAGTGTGTCGCCGTGGGGAGATCATGTTCTTTTTGTCAAATAAAATGATGGCACTTCAAGGTTTTTTATTGACTACCAATAATTAAATAAATTACCATTAAAAATAAATACCCATTGCCCCAAGTCCCAAGGGGTAGCTCAACTGGTCGAGTCCCCATTGTTAAGTACCTCACCGATCGAGAGGTCATGTGGTCAATTCTCATCAACGCCCTTCGAGTTAGGCCATGCTAGTTTGGATGATGGATTTAAAAGATTCCCTTCAAGGTTGATCTGCCTAGAGTTTCCTATGGGAAAAAAATTACCCATCACCCCAAATTAATGATTTTTTTATTAGGTTAATGATGCTACTCTATTTTCTAAAATTGATTTACGATCAAGATATCATTAGATATGAATTAACGAGGAAGACATCTGTAAACCCGAATTTAAGACTCACTATGGAAATTATGAGTTCATGGCCCTTAAATTTGGTCTTATTAAGACCCCGACAAAATTTATGAGCTTGATGAATAGTATATCCCACCCATATCTAGATAATTTTGTGTTAATTTTTATCAATTGCATCATGATTTATTCTAGGAATCTAGAAGAGCATAAGAGATATTTGCAAATAGTTTTGTAGACTTTATGAGAATAATTACATGCTAGGTATAACAAAAGTGAGTTGTTTGAAAATGAAATATAGTACCTGGGGCATGTGATCACCCAAGAGGGGATAGTGGTAGACCCAAAAAAAATTAAACAATCATGGAGTGCCATGTTCTAAGATTGTTTCAAATATTTGATCCTTTATAGGTCTAACAGGCTACTACTATCACTTTACAGTTGGGTTCTCAAGGGTAGCCTACCCCATGACCTCCTCTCAAAAAAGGGGAGAGAATTTAAATAGACACCATAATGTCAAGAAAATTTCAACCAACTAAAGCACTTGGTAACTATAGCCCCTATCTTGAGAATTACAAATCCTTAAAAGTAATTTGTTGTATGTACTGATGCATGTGAGGAAGAAGTAAAAGGAATGTTAGTGCAAGAAGATCAAGTGGTAGCCTATGATTCACAAATATTGGAAGATCACGAGAAAAGGTACTCTACATATGACTTAGAGCTAATAGTAGTGGTTCATGCTTTGATGTTATGGTGAAACTATCTACTAGGAAATAAAATTGTCCTAGTGACTAATCATAATTGCTTGACTAATTTCTTCAAACAAACTACACTCATTTCCTAACATGCATGATTGATCACTTCCTTGAGCAAGTTCAAATTTCATATAAAGAAGTTAAAAGGTAAGGAAAATCGAGTGGATATTCCTTAAGTAGAAGCTTGAATTTTGTTTATGAAATTTTGTTTAGTCAAATGAGATCTGATTTTTCAAATCAGATCAAAATTGTAACCTTAAAATACCTAGTGTATGTATCTTTACATTAGTGAATTAAAAACGAAAGAAACCTTGAAAAGAAGTTAGAATATGATAATAATAATGATAAATTATTGATCTATAGAAATTAGAATTAATTTCCTATTCAACAATCTATTAAACAACTAATTTTATATGAATATCATCGAAGTCCTTACGTTGCCCATCCTGGATACCACAAACTGATCACTTCCTTGAGGAAGGATTACCTTTGGCCATACATGAGGATGGAGATGAAAAAATATCCCACGAAATGTCTAGAATATCAATAGGTCAAAGATGACCATCAACACCCATCTGGTCTACTTCACCTGTTACCCATTCCAAAATGGAAATGTGAATCTATCACCATAGATTTTATTATAGGTTTACCTAAGTCAAAGAGACATAATGATACAATAGTGGTTGCAGTAGATAACTTATGTAACTCAATACATTTTATTCTCATACAATCCATTTATAAAGCAGTACAAATTGTTGATATGTTTATGAAAGAGTTTTTATGTTTTGTATGTCACACCTAAAACAATGTTTTTTTATCAAGATGTAAAGTTCACTTCTACCTTTTGGGAAGCTTTATTTATAGGACTATGCATGCAAGTGAATATTACTAATGCCTACCATCCACATATGGATAGGAAAACCAAGTATTAGAGGGTATGTTAATGACGAATATCATATAACAACCTATCATGTGGGAAGAATATATCCACCTCATGGAATTTTCATACAATAAGAATTATCATGCTTCTTTAAAAATGAACCCATCAAAACTACTATATGGAAAAGATCATGAAACACTTCTGAAATGGACTCATCCCAAAGATACACTAATATTGGGACCTGATATGCTGAAGGAAATGGAATAAATAGTAAAAAGGGTTCTAGGAAATTTAAAAGTTTCCCAAGACTCACATAAATGATATATGAATAAAAAGCTAACTCACAGAGAGTTCCAAGTGGGAGAACACATATGTAAATGTCAAACCAAAGTAAATTACTTTAATATGGGGAACCTTCATAAATATGGCTGCCCGATTCCGTGGCCCTTTAGAAATACTCACCAAGTTTGGGCCTATAGGATATCAACTAGCATTACCTAGTCATATACATGTTGTTGGGTTGTGTTATATTCTTTCCACGACTAGCCCATGTAATTAACTGGGGAGTTAGGGGGGGTTGGAGCCCCACCTTCATTGTACTAATTGTGTAGCGAGGGAGTCACAGGGTGTTTGAGGGGTGCAGGTAACCCCAATCTATGGGACCCTATGCTAGGTTGGGCGAACCTACCTATGGTTTTCTGTATGATTCTTGCACATGGTTTTGGACACGATGGTTTTCGGTCCATGGTTTTGGACGCGATGGTTTTTGCTCCATGGTATTGGATGCTTTGACATGTATAAATATGTATTGTAACATTGAAAGAAACATAACGAAAAATCACATTGGTAGTCCCGTTTTGGGATCTTGGGGAAAATCTTTGTGTATATGTGTTTTATTTGTTATGCTCTCGCATTGTTTATTTTCCGTGTTTTAGAATTCGTATGTAGGTAATTTTTATACGGATTTAAAACCTATGCATGTGCATAATGTATTTCATGTTTCATTGCTAAATATAAGTGCATGATCCTACACATATTACTAATTAGCAAAATGTGCAGGTAAATAATGAAGTTGCAATGGTTATATATAATATTTTTAAATGATAAATGACAAAAAATAATCGCTCGCATAAGGGTTGTAGATATAGGTCGAATCGGATGGAGAACTCCTCATGAAGCCTCTGAGCATATTGGAACAGAGAGAAACTATTCTACGGAAGCAAGTAGTCACTCAGGTTAAAGTGTAGTGGAGGCACTTTTTCTTGGAAGAGGTTACATTAGAAGCTACAACATTTATGTGTGAGGTATACCCTGGTATGTTTGAGGGCTAGAAAGCATCGAGAACATTGTTTCACTTTAGGGTGGAGGGAGATGTAATACCCCCTATTGAAGTGTAAATATTATATTTACCTTCCTGTGAACTTACTTTTATAGAAAATGGAGCCATGCTAAGGACTGGTATAAATCTGAATGTAAATAAATGTTTTTATTTTATATTAATCAAAGTTTCATTTAGTAATGCATGTAAAATTTTGGTGGGAAAAAGTTTCTAGGAAAAAAATTCACATTTGAGATAGTTAGGGAAAGCCCAAGAAGGGAATATGGGAATGGGTAGTTCCTTCCCATATTCCTCATTTAGAGATGAATTATCTCAGTAAGAAAGGGGTTGGCCTAGAGGGTGAGAGGTGGAAAGTCTAAGGCCACCTTGTGGATTTGGAGCCTATTTGGTGGAGTCCCAAGCAAGTTTAATTAGTTGTTGAGCTATTCTCTCAGAACAAGACATTGTCTGAGAGAGGCAGGATGCTGCAAGGATGAACACTATATTGGACTTAGGTGATGTATTGTCAAGAAGTAACTGCTTTAAATGTGAAAACGGCATTGGGGGAGTTGTGGTAGAGGGTACTAATTATCATTAGTTGGGTGTAGCACCCTTTTTTCACCATGTTTTTGATTGGTAGGTTATATTCAACTAATATATAAGTGGTGTTTTTGTAAAATAAATGTTTCTAAAAAATTGTTGGAAGAATGATATGTTCATTCTCTATGTTTATGACATTTTAAATAGAAATAAATATTATGTTTTTAGACATGTTAGTTACTTAGGTTATAATAGGCTGAAGTAACAGCCATTAAAAGATGTAGAGAAACAATCCACATTTCTAAGAAAATATGTATGGAAAATATAAAATAACCCCGTCAAGGTTTCCATTTATAGACTACCTATAATCAAATGGATAAAAAATTTAATGAGTATATATAAATATATATTATATATATTATATATATATATGGGAGTACCGTAAACAACTCATAAAATAACATAAGAAAGGAGAGAGAACCTTTTGGGTAAAACCTTAAATTCTCTTAAAATAACCATTCTATTTATTTAATTCAAAGTAGAATATGACTATGCATTAAATGGAAATTTGACTTCATGTATTGCGAACGAAACTCAAAAACAAATTCTATAATATATGCATGGTATTTATTCAGAAGACCCTTTTATAATAATAAAGAATTTGTTTTCTCAAAATCTGAGTGAGTTATCAAAATATAATAAATCATATCACTAACTGTAATGTAATAATACAAGAAAAATTTCCCCCATAACCTTTTACACATCGATATTCTACGGAAATAGGCATGCTTAAAATAATTTCCTTTTATTACTAATAGGTAGAGGGATAGAGAGGAAAACCAAAAATTTTGATAACCATTGTCTCGACAAAATTATTGTAATATGTAAGAAAGACAAGAAGCAAGAAAATTGGTTAAACAATTAATTTCACTTCATTTTTTATAGACATAAATAATCTTTGAATGAACAATAGTAACCATAAATGAGAATGATGGTTTTTCTTCCAAGAAAATTTCTTTAATAGATAATGTCAACACATCAAACATATAATTAACTTGAATCATTGGATATGGGTGAATGATGTCCACATGGTTGAGATAAATACCTAACTTTCTATATGTACAAAGCAAACTTGAAAAGTGTGTTGTCTCTCGATTCAATTTAAAAACTCCAATATTACGCCAAATAAAATTAGCTAATTTCCCCAATTGAGAATGCGAGAGACAAAACCCTCTATCAACTGGCTACATTTATAACAAAGAGAAGAAAAATCTATCAAGTTCACATGGCCATAACCATAGAACGGTGAAAAAAATCATAATAGAGATAAATGTCAGCCAATCCTGGGTATTACCCTAGTCGTAAGTGAAGATGTAGGTCCTCATAGTTTTCATCTTGGAATAACTTGGAATAATAGAGAAGAAATATGGTAAGAACCTAGAATGAAGGCCCAACTATGTGAACCATTATAAAATGTATCTGGTAGTCAATATTCACCCCAAAGGAGAAGCAAGTAGGACCTACAAAAAACTGAAAACAAGAATATTTGTTATAAATATCATTAACATAGCATTATGAGGAGAAAATTAGCATAGGGTAAAAATCTCACTGATCCAAGTGGATGTTGGTGGCCATCCATCTATCCCACTTGGATCCCCCACAACATCTCTTTTAGTTTTTCAGCTTCCTTAATTATAGCACAATTTGCTATTTTTAGCAGTTTTTCAGGTGTTGAACTTCCGGAGTAGTTTTAAAGCCCTAAATGACATTTTTTGGGAAATATGTGACCAAAGTTGTGTTTCTCGGATATATCTTTCTAACAAACTATTGTACACATCAAACGGAGATCGTATGCCAAAGTTATGACCCCGAGAAGTTGATGTACCAATTTACCCAAATGGGGCCCATAGTTTGGCGTTTCATCTTCTAGGGTTAGGTTCTTGGATGTTTAGGGTTTTACATTGTTTCTCAACAACAAATAGGCCTTCAAGCCTCATTTTAACAAGGTTTAGAGGCATGTATCCACCACATGCCTTCTCAGAGATAAGCTACCATCACCCTAGCTAGTTTATTTCCATTTCTGTTTGTAAGCATATTTTAGTGTTTTATAGTAATGAAAATGAAATATTATTTCTATTACATCTCTATATGTATGGTTATATCTGTAATTTGTTCCATTCCCATTTGAATCCAGATCAGTGGTATCAGAGTGGTCTGTTCTTTCTCTGTTTTACTTTGCATGTCCCCAACAAGGTCGGCGTATAAGGAGTTAGGGCTTGAACTGGTCGAACCTTCGCAAGACAAACCTCACAAATCCCAACATCGTCCCATGGTGGATGAAAAGAAATATGAGGGGGTAGGAGATCCTATCAAAATCTTACTCAAAGAAGCCCTCGCGAAACTAAGGAATGTGATGATGGAAAAATTTTCCCAGATCCTTGAGCGGCTACCTAAAGACGACGCATCAGCTTCAAACAACTACTCTGGAAATGCCACACCCTTTATGGTACAAGTTAATTTTGAAATCCCTATATTCGAAGGCCAAATAGATGCAGATGTCGTAGATAAATGCTTGAATCTACTAGAAGGGTATCTTTCTATTCATGATTTTCCAGTCGAGAAAAGATTATTTTCGCTCTTCTCAAAGCAGCCCCCCACACCAACGACTAATGGGAAACCTACTGCGAGCAGAAGGATCAAAGTACGAACTCATTGTTTTTGGCTACTTCCACTTGGAATTCATTCCAGGATGCCTTCAAGGAGTAGTACTACCTTGTTAAAACGTATGAGGACAAATACATAAAGTGGACCATCCTGTGGAAGGGAAGGGACTAGGATGTGCCGAAGCTCACAAAAAATTTTCATACCCTTCACACACAGTTGCGTATCAAGGACTCTGAGCTACATTTGGTAGTCAAATACTACAACTACCTACATAGATAAATCTAGGATGAGTTGGAGTTCCTGAACATCTCCTCGCTCAGAACGACATACCAATACGGTGTCAAAATCGAGCAAAAGTTTAAACAGAAGAAGCGAGACTTTGGATCTGCGAATCTGAAGCAAGGCAAAGGCTCCCCCAAAGTGCAGAATCAAGGACAAATCCATGATGGGGCAACAAAATACAACCCATTAAAGCTACAAGAAAAGAACGACACCACAAAGTTGAATAAGGACACCGAAAAATGGTGTGAGTTCCATAAGAGCCCCACTAACAAAAAAACTGAGTGTGGAACGAGGCAGTCGCTGGTGGCTGAGTTGAAGGCTTAAGAATCATATGTACGTTCTGACCCTTATTCAAAAGCTGACAAGGAGAATGGTAAAGCGAGGCAAGTCATTCACACAAAGCCCAGTGTCACTGTTGCCACTACGAAGATACAAAAGAATGAGTCTGAAGAACTGGAGGAGGGGCAATGTCTTTTCTACTCATAGATGTGGGTGATGGGTTTGTCGCTGCAATTCATTATTGACAGTGGGGGCCAAAAGAACCACATTTCAGCTGAGGTTGTGAAGCGATTGGGGCTACCGACTACAACACACCCACAGTTGTGCAGTATCAAGTCGCTTTAGCAAGGATGAGATCTCTGAGTCCGCCAGCAGTGCTGCCTTCCAGACAGCATCAAGCCCTTCACGGATGAGGTATTGTGTGATGTTACACCTCTAGATGTTTGTGATGTATTATAGGCCAACCATACTTATGTAGTCGACATGCAATGTATGAGTCAAGGCCTCGCGCTCTTATCATTACTTTGGGTAATTCATTATACAGGATACCAGAGGTAGCCCCACCTATTTCCACCTCTTTGAACACTGATAAGAAATGCAACAAGGTCATCTCCCAGACTAGGAAAATCATTTTCTATCAGGTTTGCTCCCAAAGTAAGGGGAAGATCATCGCCACATCCATGACCCCTGGGAGGGGTTCCTCCACATAGTAGCAGTAGGAGAGGGGTACGGTCATGCAAGCAGACAAGAACTTCTTCTCCTCACCCACAAGGGTACCACACAAGTTTCAAGTGGGTGACAAAGTCTCGTTGCATCTGCAGAAATAATGCCTTACAAGAGCCCATCAGAAGCTTAGACCACTTGAACATGGTCCTTACAACATTACCAATGTTGTGGGAAACAATGCTTTGGAGCACAACATTCCCCCATTACTTCGCTTGCACGGAGTGTTCAATGTGGACCACCCTCGATCATGCTTCCCATCATTACTCAACATATCAGAAGTTGCATAAAAGCTCACCAGGGACCCAACTCAGCAGAAGCTTCCTCATCTTAGGGAGGAACTCAACATAATGGGGACCATTTCTTCCTGGGGGGGGGGGGGAATGATCTAGGTGGATATTGGTGGTCACCCACGTATCCCACTTGAACCCCCACAACTGTCTCTTTCAGTTTTTTAGTTTTCTTAATTGTAGCACAATTTACTATTTTTAGTAGTTTTTTGGGTCCTGAGCTTCCGGAATCGTTTTCAGGCCCTAAACAATGTTTTTTGGGAAATCTTGGAGCAACATGGTTCCATGGTCAAATTTTGCTCTTCACAAAGTTGTAGTTCTCGATAGATCTTTCTAATGAGATATTTTGCGCATCAAACAAAGATCGTATGCCAAAGTTATGACCTAAGGAAGTTAATGTACCAATTTACCTAAATGAGGCCCATAGTTTGGCGTTTCATCTTCTAGGGTTAGGTTTCTCGATGTTTAAGGTTTTCCATTGTTTCTCAACAATAAATAGGCCTTTGAGCCTCATTGTAACATAGTTCAGAGGCATGTAGCCGCCACAAATCTTCTTAGAGATAAGCTATCATCGCCCTAGCTGGTTTATTTCCATTTATGTTTGTAAGCATATTTTAGTATCACCTATCTCTATATGTATGGTTATATCTGTAATTTTTTGTGTTCCTGTTTAAATCTGGATCACTCACCTATATAAAAGACTTGAAATTAACCCTGACATTGAAGGGATTTCCCCAAACATTAATACATTAATAGAAATAATACTATGGAAAAGAAATAAAATGTGAAAGGTAGAAATGCCAAATGTCTAGGAGGATCAAAGATTGAGAGTTATGCCTTCGTAGTGTTTTTTGAGATCGCTGAAGATGCTGGAAGCAACTCTATGTGTTTCTTCCCTGAAAACCCTATGAAGGTCATTTAAGTCACTTAGGGAGGAAAATCGAATGGAGGAAGAAAATTCACCATGACCAATACCTACTAGTTGTAGGGAACTGAATATTAGGTAGGAGCAGATGCCAAAAAAGAATTGTGGGAAGATAACATCAAAAAAAGAAGAAAAATATCTCTGTTATGTCTATTAAATATGGTACTACCAAGATAAGAGGCTCAACAATACCCCAACGTTGTTCAAAATAGTTGAACATGGTTACGAGCTTGGAGAGGGTTGCAGAGTGAAATTTGGAAATGATGTGGTGCTACATAGAGGGGATTTAGTTACATCATAATGGGAGGGAAATTATTCCAGTGTCGATCACACCCTTGAAACCTAAGCACCATTGGTCACTCATGACTCAATGCACAAAAACCCATAAAATTTTCATGTGTAAATCTAGCCATCCAAAACCTTTGGTGACATAAACCTACAAAAATTATAATTTTGCTTAGTGAGGTTCAACCAAGGATGCTTTGAAAATTATACCAATCAAACCTTACAAAAATTACCCACGTTGATACAAAACATTCCAAAGTGCAATGCATGACCCTAGTTGGCCTTAACCCTTCCATAGTTGTCAAGTATCCAGCTCACAATGAACTCCATTATACTTAATTTCAAACTTTAATGCTACATATGGTGCATTACTTTTTTTTAATGAATATATTTATAACTGGAGGATTATGATTATGATTATCTTTATGATTATGTCTGTCTATATTTTGCTTGAATGGTATTTGGATTTAAGGCGCCCTTTGCCCACTACCAAATTAAACTCTTTTATGAATGATCAACTTCATTTATGATCTAGATCTACGTTCCTAAGTTCGGTTATATAGGTTTTGATACACATATATGGTCCCCTCAAACTAGATGTTTAACATCTGGTTCAAAGTTATCATAATACAAGCTTGTTCTCCTATTGATGATTAATTCTATATCCTAGAAGAATATATATTCCCTAATGTGTCCAAGACTCTTATTAGGCTCTAAATTTGTTCAAAAAACTCCACCTCACTTCCAATCCATTCATTGCATGTACCCTAGCCCAAGTGAACCCAATACTATGTCACATGGTCCTCACTGTGGCTGAGGCTTTGGGATTTCAATGGCCCGTATCCTTCCCCATTCATCAAGGGCATAAAATTTCCCAATTAAAACCTACTTCTTTTCCCTATCTGCCCTCCTCTCACTTCGCTTTGTTGACTTTCCACTAGAGTCGAAGGCTCTACAACGATGAAATGTGGGCTACTGTGTTGTTTCAACTACATGCATTTTTTGTCGCTATCTCACAATGTAGGGTATCCAGCTCAGTCTAGATCCCTACCAACTAGCTTAGGTATAATTTTTGTTAAGTTTTCTCGACAAGCCACTCCATTCCTGCATTCGCTCTTACCACCAAAGAATATGTATGAGTGGAGAACGATGGAGGTCATATGTACTAGTTTTACTTTCACTAGGTAAAACCCTCCCCCGCCCCTCTCTAGATTCCATTCTCGTAATTTGTTACAAAGCCCCTATCTCTGAAATTGTTCTAAATACACTCTTGCATAGGGGTGGAGGTGAAGGTTTACCACAAAGGTCTAGATTTGGGGTTTTAGCCAACTGTTAGGTAATCACTTTTGAGTTGCTACACTGCATCTCAGGCAATATCCGCTAACTTTGTTTTCATGGACAATTTGTCTACCCATTCATGTTTTCATAAAAGCTAATATCAATTTTTTTGGGGGTTTAATTTTTTGGTTCAGCTATAGGAGTAGGAACCTTTGTTTTGTGAACATTATTATAGTAATATCCTCCTTCATTCCTCCTTTGGTGTATTGTGCCTATATATCTCATTTTATTTCATATTAAAGTTCTTTTCTGACTAGTAGTTTTGTTGTCTACTATGCCTTTTCATGTCACAAGGAATCATATCACTTCTTAGCCATGCACTAATGTTTCCCCAGCTTTGGAAAGTCTAACATGCATCCCTTTACATCCAGGTTAGTTCCCTTGTCTGTATACTCCTTTCCAGGTAAGTCATATTATCATTGAGTGGATAGGAAAAATCAAAGGGTTTTTTCTAGGCTCACACTGCTATTCCAAGTTTGGGACTGCCAGGTTTTCAAAATTTCTGTTTTGTTCAAGATGTCTTTTATGCTCAGAAGGCTAAAGAGTGAGGCACTATCCTGGACTTTCATGTATATAAACTTAACTACAATTTTCCTAGCATTTCTAAACCTCTATTCATGGGAACTTTCTTTTATCTTTGCTATAGGTGGTTACCTATGTGTGCCCTATTCGTTGAGGCCAATGTCGGGTAGCTGTGATAGTAATGGAAAAATTACTATTTTTGAACTCTCTAGTATTGTTAACTTGCAACAAAAATGAATCTCGTTGTTTTTTTTGTTAACTTGAATGATTATTCTGATTTTATTCTATGATTTGATATGATTATTACATTGGACCTAGTACTAGGTATGTTCTTTGCATTTGCTTCAATGTTGGCCACTACAAGTCCAGGCTAACAGTTAATATATTTATATATCTATGTATATGTCATAGTATGCGATTTAATAGGGAATAACAATTTTGTGACTATGGTTACAATTATGCATGGCATTCTATAATAGTCTTTTTCATATTTAGTATGCCCCTGGCTTGTAACTCTATAGTTGATGTGATTTCTTTTTTGGGTCTACATTGACTTTTATTTCCCAACACTTCTTGCTACTAGGGTTGTTTTGAAAATATTACTCTGAGATTTAAGTTTTTGGTTCACTTTGCATATCATTATTCCATAATTATAATTACAGTAATAAACTCAGTATTTTCAAAATATAAACTCATATATTATGGTAAATACTCTATTACAAATATAAAACTTCTTTTCTTTCTATTTATTCTGTTTTCTTGTTCAATAAACTAGATTGATTTCAATAAGTTTGGTTACTAGTTAGATTATGTTTCAAATAAGATGATATAGTTGAATCACCGTTTTTTTAAGTAGACTCCTTTGATCCTAACTTCATATGTAGAAATTTTAAACTTGACCCCAAAGGAAAACACTATTCCTCCATCTAGGGTTTACTCAAATTAAAATACACTCCACCACACCAAAGTCAAGTAGAGATGTGTAGGATCCCCCTTTGGGGTTTTACATTAAACACTACTCTTGGTTATCATGACCTCACTTCGACCACACTTAGGTGAAAACAAGGATGATTACTACATTGAATTTGAACTACCCCACCATACTTAGTAACCATCACTTAATCTATATTCTCCTCCATAGATTGTCCTTTCCCACTTGCTTGGGAACTGTTATTGTGGATTATAGCAACCCTGCGTAACCAAGCATTACTAATCTAACCCAACACGATTAATTACCCTTCTGACTTATATCACCTAAAATATATATAGATATATATTATATATATCTATATATATATATATATATATATATATATATATATATATAATATATTAATAATAATACACTTAGAATTAGCATGTACCCATATTTTACTTCCTGGAATCACTATAAGAAACCTCAATTCATATATTTAATAGTTTACTTAAATTATGGGTTCCTCCTACTCTTAATCCCTACAACACTAGGCCATACTATATAGACATATCATAGACAAAAATTACATTTTCAACATCAACGATATATCTGTGTACTCACGA
Source organism: Pinus taeda (assembly GCA_000404065.3). Classification (NCBI taxonomy): domain Eukaryota; kingdom Viridiplantae; phylum Streptophyta; class Pinopsida; order Pinales; family Pinaceae; genus Pinus; species Pinus taeda. Next base: position 45,171 of record APFE030175651.1, read on the forward strand.
ATCGCACTTGATTTGTAGGCTAAATATGCAAGGCCATAAAGATTCACATGACAATGTTTAATAATACATACAAGGTGTCTAATCATACACTACTCATAATTTATCTATGAAGTTGCACATTCAACTCAATCGACATTCAACTACTCACAATGGATACTTTATGCAAGCCTCCACACTGATACTTTCCATATTTTACTATTGTAATCATGTATGTATCAGGCTCTGTATCCTCCTAAGAAAACTACTGAAAGTATTCTCATTACATAAAATTACAATTAATTCCAATAATGTAGAAATTATCCTCATATAAAAAACTACAGAAGTATTCCCATAACATAAAATCACCATTAATTCTAATGATGTAGAAATTATTATTAATTCTAATCCATATTCAAAATAGAAACAGTAACCATAATCTATAACCGATAATTTAGTCTGGAAATCGTGCCTGTGAGAACATTGATCCACCCAACTCTAAACCAACCTATGATTTCCCCTCGAGCCAAGATGTTCTTGCTTGAATCAATAACCCTCCTTGACTCCACATAATGTGTTTTTCACATTATTTTTCAAGCAAATGTTTCGTTAGCAGCGTCTCGCCATTCAGGGATTTACTGAACCTACAGCCTAGGATTTTCTTTTGTGTTTCCTCATAAGGCCTATTTTTCTCTCCTGCAATGATTTTCTTAGTATTTATCTTCAAATGAGTATATTTATTTAAGGAAATTTTAATAATATCCTATCCATTCCATTGGTATTCAAATTTGGGTAGACTTCTTTCTACTCCTATGTTTCTTTCCTCACAATTTCCATCTTTATTCATCAAATTTATTTATTTAAATACATCAACTTTTCCTCATAATGAGTTCATCATGGCTCATTAGCCAACATACTAACAATAGTCAAATACAAAATAAAATGTTTCTAGAATAGTAGAGGGGTATTACAATAGTAAACATATATACATAATCAAAATAGTATCTAACCTCTATGAAACAACAACACAGGCATGATATGAAATATTTACCACAATGTAAGCATGTATCTCATATATGATAAAAGAGAGATACATTATAGACTATGCTAGTCATTGTTCTATTAATGATTAACCTTGGTAACTGACTAAAAAAATGTCATGCAACAAGTGAATGTTATATGCAGTTAATTATTATTATTGTGATAAAAAAATATCGGAGGCATGTTACTACACCTTTAGATATTTGGCTAAATTTTTTTAAGTATAAGAATATTTTATTTCATGCATTTTATATAATATATATGTACCTGATATTGAAATATTTTGTCTACGATTCACTTTCTCCACATTAAAATGTTAGTACATGCCCCTCATATTTAGAAATAGAAAAATGTAACATTCTACATCCCAGTAGTGTGATTCCATTTGTGCTCAATGTGGGGTTGACACATGTCCCTTTTAAAATACAAATAAAATATTCTCTAAATAAAAATAATGTTTTCTCTAGTAAAAAACAAAATATTTTCTAAACAAAAAACAATTGCTGATATAAAAGAAAAAAAATGAAGATACATATTTGGTTAGTTTTAATTAAAAACATTACAAAATATGAATAAACTCATTCTCACTATATTCCCTTACATCTTATGAGGAATTCGTGGTAAATATTTCACTCACAATGTTAGTCATAATTAAAATATATTTATTTTCATGCCAAGTGTTGAGCCTCATGTTTACTTCATTTTAACACTCTCTTACCTATTTTTCCTTTCCCTTACCATCGTCATCAACTCAATGGACATGAAACAAAAAGGTTTTTGACATGGTAAGGTATTTAATTGTCTTACCTTTCATATTTAATAATGTTCCTTTTTATTGAGTTAATTTTTTTATTAGCTATTGAATTTGCATGGTTCTGCAGCTAATCTATCTTTTTGTAGTTTATTCCAAGGTTTACGAGGATTGGTGGTGCTAGCTAAGGGGATAAATATATGGACAGGTGGATTTTGATCCCTTTAATTATTTCCTCCTACTCATATGAACTATATCATCAAAGGATTTTTCAATTACGTGGTCAAAGCGTAAATTTAACTTCTTGCTGAGTAGGCAAGTGAGAGTCTGAAATTCTCGCGCTTCATGATTTCTGTTGCCAAATAGAAAATCGTGATAAACAATTTCTTGATATTTGTTAGAAGCTTAATTTAGAACTCTATTATTTGGGGTAGGTATAAAAGCCTTGAACAATTATGGACATGGGATTTTATAAATACCGTGCAACGAACATGAACAAGGGGTTATTTTTATATCCAACAATATTGTTTCAAACTCTATTTCATCTGTTAATGAAGAATCAATCTTTGATGCATAGTGGACTATTCAGTTAAAGTTTTGTGACCACCTGTTTGTGGAGGGCCCCTGCAAAAAATGAAGGTTTTACATTTTTCATATATTTTCTTGATAATTTTGTTAGTTCTTCATATGTTTCAGAATTGTTCTACAATCCCGATTTTAGTCAGATATCGATAGCAATATTTCACTAATCATTCCTTTTTTAAATTCATTTATAATGATGCTAAAGATAGTGTAATCACTTTTCATAGATTTCGTTATAATTTCAGAGTGTTTCATTTCTGAGCTTGAGTGATTTCTTTATAGTTTCATTGTACAATATTTCATTTGAAAGCATGAGTGATTTCTTTGTGATTTTCATTTCAAAAGCATGAGTGATTGATAATGAGTAAATGTGTGGTTTTGATTTTGAATAGAAGTCACTTTCATTTTGGTTTTTATGAAACAGATTGATAGAATGTTAGATGAATAATTCTTCTTTTAGAGATTAAATTTGTGTTGCAGCAGGTAACACCACTACTTTGTATGTAAAATCTTGCTAACTTACGTTGAAAAAGCTTAGGTATAATGTGTAACAAGGAAAAGTAGATACTTTATGAAATAAATAGAATAATTTTTCACTTGGAAAAGCTAAACACCAAGAGATGAGATTCTTGCCAAATCCCATTGGTGATTGGGAAGGGATAGTTCTTTCATGATAAAGCTTCTATATTAAATTCTAGATAATCTTGATGGTTTGGAGACAAATATACATTCAGAAAAACATAAAATCTTTTCAAGACAGAAAGGCAAGATTTTAGGAGGAAAATCCTCGTAGGAGAAAAAGGTGAAATTTTCTGAGAAAATTCTAGTCAATTCGATAAAACATCAACCTAAAAGAGGAACGCCACTACTAAAGGAAACTATATCATGAAAGAGGGTATTAAATACCCATTACAGAGATCAATAAGAGGTAGTTAATCCATGTTAAGAAATCTCGGCTCGAGGGTGAACTGGAGAAAGCTAGTTGTAGTTTGGGTGGTAGTGCTCGATTCTCCAAGTGATATTATTTCATATAGTCCAGTTTGCATGGGTAGTTATGTATGTTGGATGCATACCATCTATGTTGTAAATTCATTTTTCATATGAGAGAAATTGCTTGAGTTTTCTTCGATATGAGATGATTGAATGAATTGCATGTGCCCATTATGCATGAGTAGATTTCCCATGTTAATGGCAGTTAGAACATGATTATATATGGATGCATGTGACAATTATGGGACATAACTGTAATTGAAGTTAAATTCTGTGAAGGAACATAATATGTTGGTTTTATGCAATAACTATTATCACATGTTTAAACTTATCTTCTATTTCGGCTGTTAAGATGGTGAATAAATGTGCATGAGATATTATATATATATATATATATATATATATATATTCTAATGCTTGAAATTAGATAGCCTAAGGTTCAGGTTATCTATGTGATGCAATATGCATTATGGAGTGAATATCATCTACTAAGGCTCACAGTACATAAGATATATGTCAGTATTCTTTCAACTATGTCATACAATTATGACAATGACATATGGAAATGCTTTCTACCATGTATTTATGTTAATGATTCCATTAATGCTTGTATGAAGTCATTAAAGTACTGAAATTTTGAATCATGTTGAATGCCATGATTGATTCTCTTCTCCGATTTGTAATGTATACACATAGAAATGTTCAAGGGTTTATTCCTGTTATAATAAAGAAGTCTATTAAGGGAAAGTAAAGGTCCACATCATTGATCTAGTAAAGCATAGTAGGTAGTTATTATCATGGGCCCCAAGGGGTATGTTAGAAATGGTATGAGCGCATAAATTCAAATACTGTGGCCTATGGGTCAATCCACCTCTATAAGATAGGAATGAGGGCCAAATAAGAAATTTCACTAAAAGGTTTTTATTGTAAAAATTTATAAGAAAAATAACCCAAAATCCATAAAGGATTGAAATTAAATCTTAAAATTCAAAGCATGTAAGTATGATATTGATTTCTTGCAATCTAAGGAAATTAGGATTCCTTAAAGTTGAATCCAAATATTAAAATGGTTTATTTGAGGAATCAATAACATATATATGTTAACCCACTATATATAAAATATTATTATATTAAAGCATATAAATTGATGGGTGGTTTTCCATGCATTTTGAAAAAGCATGGTTCTTTTAAGATAATGGTTTTAATTCTTTGATTTTGTGGCATTATGGGAAGATATTTTAGGAATCCCTTTCAAAACTCACCTCATCTAGGTCGTTTATCGAGACTAGTCATCTTGAAGATAGTTCCATGTTAAAGAATTTAGTAAAGGTCATCTGTATGGAACCCATGACCCACTCGTCACCCCATTGACTTAACCAATGAGTGCTAGACAACATGCCGGCTTGGCTAAGAAGTCTTTGAAGGAATTTGACGAACCTTACCTCAAATTACACCACTCCTATTTCCTACATTTAAGGATGCATATTTATGGTGTATATATAGAGAGTATCGAATCAGAGAGTGTAAAATAAGACATTTTGGAATAGTGAAGGTGATAGTGTAATAAAGTTCTATTACTTAACAATATCAATAGGATAAAAACAAAATGTTGAAGGAGAAATGTTCCACAGACATTTCAGATCTTACAGTGCAATTGGTCGAACTCCTCCTAAAGGAATGAGTTTTTCTGGGTGATCTTCTTTTCGTGGACTTTCCGTTTTAGTAAAATGGAAGTCTATTCTAATCAAAATATATTTTGAATACATTGCATGAATGTCTATAGGCTAGGATGTGGTGGAGTGTAGAACTACCAAGGGGTTCATGTGTGTTAGCATCCTTGCATTCAGCACTGAGGCAGTGTCGAGAATTACCATACATATCATAAATTGTTAACTTAAAAAATAGCGAATATTCCACTCCACTCCATTCTTACTCTTTGACCCTCGTGACATTTGAATGATCAAACATGTGCCAGATCGCTACTCATACCTACATAGAAGTCATATTCACTTTCACTTTCAAGAAAGGTACTTCCAAAAGCGGAAAACGATGAAGAGAGTGTTGACAATTGCCATTACCTTTAAAAAAAAAAATGAAAAATAAAGAAAAAGAAAGGAATAATCTTTTGAATGTTTTTTCTCATCATGGAAATACTTCACGAGATCGAGCTATCGTGATTTTCAAATTTTCAACTTCTACAATCTCTTTTAAGTCTTCCAATGTTTCCACCACTATTTTCCTTTACACCTACTACAAATTTAGAGTTACAACTATCATTTCGAAATCCTTCTGTAACTGCTGCATTATCGATATAATTGGTGTTTTAAGATCTGAATAAAAACAAAGGTAATATTTTGTAAGTGGGCCTTTTATGCTGTCAGAAATGTTGGAATTCAGAGGCACAACAATTTAATAAACACACAGTAGAATTAACATAGCACATGTGACATAGTATTTAACGTGGTTCACCCAACCAATCTAGGCTACGTCCACCAAACATAGGCATCAGGAATATATTAATCAAATTGGAGATTACATCAAGAAATCCTCACACTCTCTTAGCAAACCATCTGAATGGTTGCCTGTTATATATCATAGAGAATCTAACAGCCTCATAACTCCCTCACATCAAATATAGGAGGCATTAACTCCCTCCCAACAACCTGGAGCTAATTTAGGACCTGAATTCTATTGTTGTCATCAGCTGAGATTTTTCCTATTTTGTTACAAACAGAAAATATCAACAATCTCCGCCTTGACAACAATTTGCCTGATGCCCTGTTATTATTATTTTATCTTTTTTGCAAGCCAAGAGAAGCCAAACACCAGCGTAGCTTCTCCAACAAAACTGGTTTCGTGAACATGTCTGCACAGTTCTCCTTTGTGTGCACCTTTTCAAGAGAGACTCCCCTTTCAGTGATAACCGGTCTTACAAAATGGTACTTAATTGGAATATGCTTTGATTTACTATGATAGGCCGGATTCTTAGCCAAATGTATTGCACTTTGACTTTCACAAAGTAACCTGATGTTTTCCTGTAACCTACCAAAATCACCAAGAAAACCTTTCAACCAAACCGCCTCTTTGCAAGCATGAGAAGCAGCAATGTATTCTGCTTCAGTAGTGGAGAAAGCAATAATGTTCTGTAGCTTTGACATCCAGCTGATAGCTCCACCTGCAAGAGTAAAGACATACCCTGAAGTTGACCTTCTCTTATCCAAATCACCTGCAAAATCAGAATCAACATATCTGCAAACAAATTCACTACTCTTATTGTAAGAAATATAATAACTACTTATGCCTCTCAAATACCGAAGCACCCATTTCACTGTTGACCAGTGTTCTTTACCCAGATTTGCCATGTACCTGCTGACAACCCCAACTACATGTGAAATATCTGGTCGAGTACAAACCATCGCATACATTAAACATCCTACTACATTGGCATATGGAATTCGAGACATATAATCCTTTTCTTCATTTGTATTAGGAAATAAACTCGAAGAAAGCTTAAAATGGGAAGCTAAAGGGACTGACACGGGCTTCACATTATTCATACCAAATCTCAAAAGTATTTTCTCAATATACTTCTGTTGTGATATCCATAGCTTACCATTGCTCCTGTCTCTGAAAATCTCCATGCCCAAAATCTGTCTTGCTGCTCCTAGATCTTTCATATCAAATGTCCTTGCCATCTGAGCCTTCAACCTGTTGATTTCTTCTATGCTTTTGCTTGCTAAAAGCATATCGTCAACATACAATACCAAGATAATGAATATGCCATTATTCAACTGTTTAAAATAAACACAATGATCATATTCACTTCTAACATATTTCTGACTCAACATGAAAGAATCAAACTTCTTATACCACTGCCTAGGCGACTGCTTCAGGCCATAAATGACTTCTTGAGCCTGCAGACAAATTTCTCATTGTGATGCTGAACAAACCCTTCTGGTTGTTCCATATATATTTCCTCATATAAATCACCATGTAGAAATGCAGTCTTAACATCTAACTGCTGCAACTCTAAATCAAACAAAGCCACTAATGCTAACACAATTCTAATTGAAACAATTTTCACCACTGGC